>SJYC01064311.1:0-64003 GCA_006408675.1 Madoqua kirkii | reverse complement strand
TCCGTGGGGCTCCCCCCACCCCCTGGGCTGTGGTGAGAGTGGGGGACAGACGCAGCCACACAGATCCAACCGGGCCGTCACGGCCCCTGCACACGGGGCATGCCTGGGAGCCGCCGGGCCGCACGCCTCCCTACCTGAGCCGCGCGCCGCTGCCACTGCCGCTGCCGCCACCGGTCCATAAGCCGCTGCCGGGAAGCCTGGTGGAGAGAGGGGAGCTGGGGTGAAGGGGGCCCGCCAGGGCCCCCCAAAGACGCATCCCATGGTCAGGCCCCTGCCCGCACAGAGAGGACAGGGTGGGGAGGGGCCTTCAGGAGGGACATGGATCAGCGGCTCTCAGGCTTCTGGAAGGCCCAGCATCCCTATCTGGGATCCCACACCTGGGAATCAGGTGTGCCTGATTCCCACCCGTCTGTCACCCCAGAAGCTGCTTCTAGAAGGCACACCAGAATCCTCGGGAGAGGGTTAGGAGGAACGTCTCTCGGGGGGCAGGGTGAGCTCTCTGCTGTCCCTACAGTGGTACCTGGTGAGATCCCCCGGGGCTTGTCCAGAGCTGAGGGCAGGGGCAGAGCACAGCAAGGCCGGGTCACAGGCGGGGGGTCACCCCTGAGCCGCAGGTGGGAGGCCCTGGGTGCGGCCTCTGGGCCCACAGGCACCTTGGCCAGGAGATGGCTCAAGTCTAGCTCGCCCCACTATCTTAACTGCAGACCTCTGTGTCAGCAAGGTCACAGGCCCAGGGCGAAGCGTCCCAGATGCCCAGCTGGGGGCGGAAGTGTGGGGCGGCAGGACCCACGTGGGGTGAGCCTGTGGCTCCCAAGGTGCATTATGGGGTTTAGATCTGGCTCTTCTGTCTGAGCGCCACCGACTGGATCAAGTCAGCACTGAAGGGTCTCCTGGGGGTCTCGACCAAGCCCTTGTGCTTCATCTGACAACGCTCCAGGCAGCAAGGCTGTGCCAGCAAGGGGACTAAACACCAGCACAGGGTGACCCAGAGTGGCTGCAGAGGGTCCTGGTGAAGGAAGAGGAGGCAAGTCCCTCCCCGGGGCTTCTCTTGGCCATGAGCGTGTGTACAGACAGCCAAGCCTGGACAGACACCCCCCCGCCCCAGGCATCGAACGGCCTGCCTCCAGGCAGACACTTGCAGGCCTGATCCCAAGGCCGACTTCCCGTGACTTGTTTTAAATGATGTGCTGGAAGCCAGCAGCAAGCAGCCCAACAGAGGAGCCCAGCGTTGGCCATTGAGCCTTCCAGATAAAGAACTGCTAACAGGACGAGGGGGTGGGGAGGGGCATGCACCGTGGAGGGCGGACGGGGTGGCAGGGGAGGAGAGAAGGGAGAGAGCCATCCCCCAAACGCAGCGAACTAAAAGCCCACTAAAGGCTAAGACTATCGCCCCAGCTACACGGAACTACTGGGGAGGAGAGAAGTTCAAAAGGGAAGGAGCTACTCTAGAAACGTCAGGCTAAGCTACTGCAAATGCCAATGAAAAGAGACATACTTGCATTTAAATATGGTAATAGGGCTGTCGAAGGGGGAAAAAGAAAGATCCAGGTGAAATAAAAGTACACGGCAATGACCCCTGCCAAGACCAAGGAAGGGACTCCCCACCAAGTCCACTCCCCATCTCTTCCGGGCAGGATCTAGATTTCTGGAGATGTGGGTGCTGGCGGAAAGTGCTGAAGGAAAATAAGCAAGAAGTCAAGTTATTTCTCCCCATCCGTCTGAACTCGACACCGGGCTCCCCTGCAGGCTGGGAGCAGGGCTCAGGGGACCCTGGGGTAGAAGGAAGTGGGCAGGCACAGAGGAAGGTCCTTAGGCTTTTGCACTCTCTCACCTCCTGCTCGGAACAGGTTTCCGTGGAAGCATGAAAAGAACGGCGGTGGGGAGCAGTGGAGAGGGGACAGGAGTTGAGTCAATAAAAAGACTTCCACAAAAGGTCTATTTTCTGAAGTCGAGAGCATTTTGGACAGAAAGTCAGAGAAAGAGGGAAGAAAAAAAAAGAAAAACTTATCCAAGAAAGGAAATCCATTATCCTTAATCTCAGATAAGGCTCCTGCTGGAGATTGCACAGCAGACACTGCTGAGGGCTGGAATTTAATCTCAAGCATCAAAGCGGGCTGAGCAGAGTGACAGCTGTGAGGGGGGCGGTGCAGGGGAGGAGAGCCACCTGGTGTGCCCCGAACAGCTAGGCACCCTCAGAGCACAGGGCCACAGCCCCGGACTCCGGCCTGGCCTCCTTGGGAAGCCCCAGGGAGGAGGCTGCTGTCCCAGCTCCCTGCACGGGGCTGGCTTCTGGGCTCGCTTCTCCTGCTCCCTGCTACTACTCCTGTTCTGTTAGGCTGCCCAGCTTCACTGAGAACAGCTAAGCCCCTGATGCCATTTCCAAGGCCAATGGGCTCTCCGTGGTGGTGGGGTTTGCAGGGGATGTGCAAGCACAGATCCAGGAAAGAGGTGTGTGTGTGTGTGTGTCCAGGAAAGAGGTGTGAGTGTGTCGGGGGCTCTGGGGCTGCCCCAGCCAGGGGCCCTCTTGGGCCTAAGTTGCCCTGAGGCAGTGCAGCCTGCCTCCAGGATGGCAGGAGGGATCCCAGGACCAGAAGCTCCCAGGGCTGGACCTGCAGGAGCTGGAAGAACAGAATCGGGGAGCCTTGCAGATCCTCTCCATCTTGTTCTCAGCATCTCTCCCCAGGCCCCTGGGAGTCAGTGGGCACTGGCGGCAGGCTCTCTCCTGGAGAAACTTCTCTTGTTTTATTTTCGAGGAGTGGGGGTTCAGGCTGCCCTGGCAGCGGGTGTTCAGGACAAGACTGCAGGGAATTAGGCAGGTCTGGTGGGGCTTGGGACTCCTCGTGATGGCTGAGGGCCAGGCAAGTGTGGCACAGCCCCTGGTTCAGGAGTGCCCGTGGGCACCCTAGCACTCCACTACCCCGATGACCGTCCCCCCTCAGCAGCCAGGAATGTGAAGAGGGGCTCCCTCTCCAACACAGCCTGTGTGGCCAATGCAGGGAGGGGGGGCAACCAGTCTCACCCCTGAGAGGCAGGTTGGCCTGACAGCTAAGTGCACAGACAATGAACCGTCCGGGTTCAAATCCCAGCCCAGGCACCTGCTAGCTGAGTGATTCCTGGCAGACTGCCTCTTAACCTTTTTCTGTGCCTTGGTGTCTCCATTTGTAAAAGAGATGGACGCTATTAACTGGAGATTAATAGATGCAAAGTGCTTAGATGACTGCCTGCCAGGAAGTAAGCTTCAGTGCGTGTCAGCTGCCCTCTGGTGAGGCTTCCAGGTCTCTGTCCAGCCATCAGCCCTGCCCTCAAGACAGGGCTTTGCTCCAGGCAGGGCTATTCCACGTCCATGCTGGGCCACAGGGTCAGCAGGTCGTTAGCACACGGGAGGCCTGAATCCCTGTTGATAACACTGGGCTGGAATCTTTCATGACGTCCCAACTTCATGCTGTTATTTTAGTGGAACGTAATTTCCATACCTCAGAGTTAGAACGTGCGTTCCACTCAGCTCTAACAATGGGCCAAGCTGGCTGGCTCGAAGCTGGTGGCCTAATACCTCCCATTTTGCAGTGGTAAATCAGGCACAAAGGGGAAAAATGTCTTGCTAATGAAATCTCAGGACCTGAGCGCTCCAAGTTGCCTACCTGGCAACTTAGGTGTTAGGAAGGTAGTGTGTTCCTCCTGTTCTAGAATGTTGCATTTAAAAAGAAGATGCTTGGGTGTGGAAGAATGAAGCACCAACGGTGGAACTCCAGGCATGGGCAGGTGCCACACCTCCTGGGAGCTGACATTCAGACCCAAAGACCCAATCTCGCCAGTCTGCAGTTCCTCCACCCCACCAGTGGGGTAACAGAGGAATCCTGGGGGTAGCATCAAACCCAATGTTCCACTTCTCTGCGCCAGAGTAACCAGTTCCTCTCCCCTGCAGGGAGGTCAGGCCAGATGACCTCTAAAGTCCCTCCACCTCCGAGCCTCCCTGAGCCTGTAAGAGGGTGACAAACCCATGTCCCTCTGTCACTGGAAAGGGGGCTCTGGGGTTGGCCTGATCACACCTCTGGTGTCAGCAACCCGTCTAAGGGAAAGCTGCTGCCATCCATCGACATAGAATGAGATGCTTTTTCTGGACTTGCTGGAGCTGTGAGGTTTTTTTGAAAAATAGAAGTCGATGGAACTTTTGGTTTTTTCTGAGAATTGTAGGACCCCACATCTACTTTTATTTTGTGGCACTTAGCCGCTTTTGCCTTACCTAAGCACAGTTATTTTTATGTGCACATCTGATTTCTCTTGCTGGGGGGCAAATTCTTTTGGTTGTGGGGGGCAGGGACTGAGTCATGTGTCCCACTTAGGGCCCAGCCCAGAGTCTGCCCTACAGAAGACTCTAGTGGAGCACCAGCTGCTGATGGTCAGACGCCCAGAGGCAGCGAAGGAGCACCAGGGCTGGGAGACACTGCTTTGGGTAAACTGAGCTGACAGGTAACGCTGCCTGCAGGTTTGGCTGCCCCTCCACCCCCGTGACCCTGCATCCCAGGGCCACAAACTCAGATGCCCACAGGAGCGGGCTGGGAGCACGATGAGACAGTGAAGGGGTCTGCCTGGTGGACCCATCCTCACGCCGCCCCCTCACTGGACCACCTGGGGAGCCTTCACAAATGCTGAGGTCTGGGTCTCAGCCAAACAGGTTCTGATTTATCTGGTTTAGGGTGTAGTCTAGATAGGGAGACCCTTAAACACTTCCCGGGTGATCCCCTGGGTGCAGCCAAGGGGGAGAACCTTTCGTTCAAAGGCTTTCAAAATTTTTAAAAGGTCAGATCTCAGCTCACATCTGCAGTCTGTCTCCCCGCTGCCCTGGCAGAAGGGAAGGCCCTCCCGAAACTATGATGGGCTCTAACCCTCGTGACCGTCTCCTGTGAGAGCCTCAGCAGGGTCTCCGTTCAGAGCAGTGGGTCTCTATCCTGGCTGAGGGAGCCTGAGCACACAAGAACCAGGAGTGGCTCCATCCTGATCTTTGTAAGTCCTTTCAGGTCATTCTGATGCACTGTGGGGGCAGAGAATCCCTGACTCAGAGGGAGCCTTGGAGTGTCCTTGGCTTTGTCAGCACTGAAGGGCCCCACTGCCCTTCCACTGTGGTCATGGAGCTGTTTCTTTGCATCCTCTTCTTTTCCTGGTTTGAGAAGATACTCTCTTGGCTTGGTTCCTACTTATTTCTGTGATCTTGGATGGGGGATTCTGAGGTTCCTTACGGCTCCGACAGGCTGTGGTTGTGACAGGCATCTTTGTAAACGTCTCTCTTCTAATGTCCTTCCATCCCGAACGGTCCATTAAGAAGGACAATTTTCCTGCATTGTGCTTGCTCTGAGCACTCCCTGCCCCCTCCCCAGCATGTCCCGAGTCTCCAGGAGGCACTCAGAGCTGCCCAGGGCCCCTCTTCCTCTCACGTTGGGGCCCCACCCCCAGAGAGCCCGACCATCTGTCTGGACGCAGTGTGGACAACAGTAATGTCCAGCACGTCCCCAAACGTGGCGGCATCGGACAACATGGCTTTAGGCACCGCTTGCTGGAGTCCTGGGGCTCTTCTGGGGAAGCAGAAAGCTCTACCTGGGGACCCTGGTCCTACATCCTTCTCCAGGGGCCTTTCTGCCTCCTGACAGAGAGCTGGGCCCACACAGCCCTTGCTCAGCTGGAACTTGTGCAGGGACCTCCGTAACTCCAACCCTGCTCTCAGCACCTTATCCACCCAATAAACCTTCACTGAGCACCTACCTGAGTACCCACCTATCACTGAGTACCTTTACTGAGTACCTACCACTGAGTACCTATTTATCACTGAGTACCTACACACCAGGCACTGTTCTAAGCACTGGGGTCACAGCAGTGAACTAAACGCACAGGTGTTCCACTCCCACAGAGCTTCTAGTCACTAGCCCGACGGGAAAGGGGGCTCCAGCTGCGGACCAGGCTGCCCAAAGACCAACTCCCCGAGAACAGAGAGAAAACTCTCCACCAGGGTCTCGGGTGAAAGGGGAGCTGTGACCACTCTGCCAGGGAGAAGCAGGGATCGGCCCTGGACCCACCAGCTTGGAGCCAGGCCCTTGACTGCCCTATGGTCTCCTCACCGCTGAGCTCAAGACCTGGGTGTGGCTATGTCAAACCCTGCTTGGAAAGGGGGCAGCGATCAGAAGTCTCAGTGTAGCAAGATGGTGGAGTGCGGGAGGTGGCCACCCCAACTTTTTCTCCAGGATCCAGAACACAAAAGAAAAGGGAACGGAGGTATTCTTCTGGTTGTGATCTTGATCCAATCCGCAAAGGTCTCACCATTTCAATTAAGTTAAAAAAAAAAAAAAAACCCTATCCAGCTAGGCTCCGGCACATGATACCAAGACAAAGATCCTTCAAAATTTTTCTCAGACAGGACCCACCACACTGGGGGTTAAATCCTTCTCTTTCTGGGCCCCCAAGAGTTCCAGCTTTGGCCTGACCATCTGGACCTTGTGGACAAGGCGAGGTTTCTCTGCAGTGCTGACTGCAGGGCCAGCGTCAGGATGGCTGATATAACAGCTATGCCCGCGCTGGGCCTGGGAGGACACCCTGTTCATCCCTCTCTCTGGAGCAGGGCCGCAAGGGTGAGAACGCCAAAGCCAGCGCTCGCTGCCCCAGGCCAGCAGTCTGTGGTTCCAGAAAACCCAGAGATGCTCACTTGCCACAGGACAAACATCAGCCTGTCTGAGACCAAGACCAAGACCTTCAAAGGGAAGGCGTCTCACTCTTAGTTTCTAAGGAGACATCAGCAAACTGTCTTGAGAGTTTCTCCTTCCCTCCCCCACCCCTCCGCTCACTCCCCATAAAACTGTCATTTCCGCTTTTGAGTCACTGTCACAACTGCTACCGATGTGTCAGGACAAGCCACTCGCCTGACCACGGGTCCTTCTGGAGCTCACTGTGCAGATGACTTCTCGCGCTTCTCCTCAAAGTTCAGCGGTCCAATCGCAGGTTAAGGAGTCGCCGTTTTGCATCCTCCCCACTGGGTCTCTCGCTGAGCCATTTAACTCTAAACGCCTGAACTCCCAGGGGCCTCCTCACTTGCCTGTTTCCCCAGTTGCACTCTTTATAGACTTTGGCAGGAACTCTGCACAATTACAAATGCCGGCCCCACAGCACCCCAGGACAGTAGACGCTTGAGTCCTGAGCACCCCAATTCTTTCTGCCGAAAGACCTCAGGCTCCACGTTGGGCCCACCATCTGTGAGTAAACCAACAGCTCTGACCTCAAGCTCCCTCCCCTGTAAACGTGGACTCCTTCACTTTTTGACTCCTGAGATGGGCTGTTTCAGGTGTTAAATTGGTGGACCACTGGTGGTCAAGGGGTTGTGGGGGAGATCCCAAGGTGGGGGGAGTGGGAGGCATTCTGGGGGCTCCAGGCAGCCACTATTTACCATCCTGGACAGAAACTGGTAGGTCAGCTGGTAAAGAATCTGCCTGCAATTTAGGAGACCCTGATTTCATTCCTGGATCAGGAAGATCCCCTGAAGAAGGGACAGCTTACCCACTCCACTATTCTTGGGCTCCCCTGGTGGCTCAGTTGGTGAAGAATCTGCCTGCAGTGCGGGAGACCTAGGTTTGATCCCTGGGTTGGGAAGATCCCCTGGAGAAGGGAAAGGCTACCCACTCCAGTATTCTGGACTGGAGAATCTCCATGGACAGAGGAGCTGGCTGGCAACAGGCCATGAAGCCACAAAGAGTTGGACAGGGCTGATGGACTAAGCACAGCACAGCACACAGAAAAATCATCAAAACTTTGACCAGCCTGCAGATCCTGCCACCGCATGTCAGCCCTGGGCGAAACGGTAAAGTGCAGATAGAACCTTCTCTGTGCCTTTGCCTCCTGACCTTTAAAAGCAGATGAGACGATGAGAACGTGATCGCGGCCCTGACGATAAGAACGCCACCTGTCACTGGGGTGCTTTCCATGGCCAAGAAGCTTTCCCGAAGTATTTCAGGGAGCTCTCCCTGCAACACCCCGCCCTTCTGGAAGATGTTCCTCAGTGAAGGACTCAGGTCTGGAGAGGTTAAAGGAATCCGTGCACAATGTGATTAAAAGCGAGGTGGCAAAACCCTCATCTCCCAGGCTCACTACTGTGCCATCTGAGATGAGCTATGTAACTCCCCCCTCAGCCTCACTCTGCTCCTCTGCAAGCGTGGTTAACCACCTCCTTGAGGGGCTGCTGAGAAATTCGGTGGAATGGCAGTACCAGTGGCCTGTTATCTGTCACTGGCTGAGCTCTCAGTAAGTGGATAATAACTTCTATTCCTATTTTTATTATTATTGCCCACAGTGATAACAGTAGCGTAGCCTTCCTATTCTAAAATCCTCTTAATTTACATTTCACATCCGAAGGGCTTTAATAGATCATATTTATACTTTGCTTGTGAGTGATAAGGATATGTCTCATCTGAAGTACAAGCTCTAATTTGGGTGGGTAATGTGACGGCAGGGGGCCTTGCAGGGCCGCAGGGAGGGTCTGGCTGGTCGCAGCCCTGGGACAGGGACAAGGACCCCGGAGCCCTGCAGCTTGCCCTCATCAGCTGGACTGGCAGTCGTGCCGCCTGGACTTGTCCAGTGCCCCCAGGCTCCTCTAGGAAGGGCTCAGCTAGGGCAGCCTCTGGAGGTTCTCCCTGCGCGTTCCTCTGTCCCCAGCACATGCTGTACCCAGCAGGGCAGTGTCTCTGGCTCATCACTATCTCCAGCATCTAGGCAGGGCTGTGGTACAGCAGGTGCTAATGACTGTGTGCTGAACGAGTAAAAGGATGGATGGGGGAGAAGAGGAACCAACAGGAGAGGGGCGGGGAGGAGAAGACGGCGCTTCCTGCCCTGAGCCTTACCTGAACCCTGACGAGCTCAAGGCTGGTGACCCTGGACAAAGAAGCATGGACAGGCCCTAAACTTGCTCCACAGAGAGTCACAGGTCAGGCCCCACGCCCTTCGCTGCAAAACCGGGGTGTCCCGGGGCCATAAAACACCTCCTTAGGCTCGGAGCCGGACAGCAGGGCCTCTGCGGGTGTCAGCACCCCCAGTCCTGTCCCCGTCTTGGGGCCCGCATCTGGGTGACACTCCTCAGCTCACAGGAAGCCAACCCTAGGGCAGCCAGAACCCAGGGCCCACTGGGCCAGCTCAGTGCTACCCACAGACGCCCCGAAAGGGACCAGCCAAAGGGAAGCATGGGGGCAGCCTTTCTGGCCCACAAAGTGTCTGCCCGTGAGCTGCTACGTCTGGGAAGAAGCGGCATCAGGTCTCCAATGCCAAGGTTGGTTGTCTGGTTGTTCTGGTCCAGATGATGGGATAGCATCTGCCCAGCGGAAGCAGGGAGAGAAGACGTGTGCCCTTACACTTGCTGAACCCTTGATGTGGAATACCCTTCCTTCACCTCTTGCCTGGCAAACGTCTACTCGTACCTGAAAACCCATCCAGATGGTACTCCTTCCTGACAGCTTTCCAGGCAGTTACTCCTCCTGCGCCCCCGCCCAGTTAGACCCCAGAGGGATACGTCTGGCCGCTTGTGTGACACCCCTGCAGACTCCTGCTTCCTCACTGGGCTTAGGATCCCTTCCTGACCCCCAGAGTGGGACCTGATGGCAAGCCCTAGGGCACGCAGAGACTGCCCTCTGCTGTCCCGCCCTCAGCTGAGGGCGCAGGAGCACAGCTGGTGGCACCACTGGCTGCGGTTTCTCAGGGGCAGGGGATCCGAGTGGACCGAACTCTGGGCAAAGTTCTCCAGACAGCACTCCGCGCTGCCTTTTCAGGCTGGGGGGAGGGGACAGCGCCCCCCCACCCCGGCCATCCTGGAGGCACGAGCTGCCCACCCCTCAGGCCTGGCACTGCCGCCTGCCCACGACCTCACCCTCTGTAACTTGTTGTTGCTGTTGTTTGGGTTTTTCTAAGCTGCAGTCTTTCATTGGCTTTTGCTGATGGAAATGAAAACTGAAGGGCTTGAAGAAAGGTGATTATGTTCCTGCTGGCGGGCTAACTGGGGGCTCTGTGAGCTTGCTGGTACAGGAGTCCCGAGGAGTGAGAGGGGCCTGAGGACAGCGCTGAGGGAGGCCAGTCTGTGGGGCTCCACTTGGGTCCACGTTCTCCACCATGAAGCCACGCCCCCACGCAGGATTGGCCGGGCCACGCCCCCTTCCCAAAGCTGGAGCTGGTGCCGGCTGGCGACCCTCTCAGCAGCCTGAGGAAGGGGATAGGACAGGGGTCAGTAACCCCGTTGGACAGATGGGGAAATCAAGGCCCAAAGGTGGCTGGCCTCTCCCAGCAAGCCGGGGGCAAGAACTTGGTCCACTCACTCCCCTTTGGAGAATAGGGTGCCCTGGCCCAGCATGCCAAATCACATTTCCCTTCACTCATGCAGAGGGAGTTTCAAGAGGCTCAGAAACCTGATCAAACATGAAACCCGCAATCCCTGTCAATTCAGACTGCTCCAATTGATTTCCACAAACATTTACTAAGCGCCGGTTAGGCACCACGCTCTGCTTTCCTCATCGGGGAAGAGCGTCCGCTTCTAATTCTCCAACACAGGGGGCCACGTGGGAGGGTGGCCCACCCGCAGCTCACGCCAGGATCCGGGTGTGCTGCTGAATTCAACTTCCCCGTTTTCTTCCAAAGCAGCAGCTACACTGTCCTGACTGACCTGGACTTAATATCCAAATGAGGGGATAAGCCCCCAGTCTGCACGGGGCCAAGTGGCATGGGAATGGGCGGACCACAGGGAAAGCTGGTTTGTGGCTTTGTGCCTGGCTGCGGGTCCCTCCTGTGAAGGGGCAATCCTAGAGATGAGGGTGGGGCTGGAGGGCGGTGCAGATTCAAGGCTGGCGGTGGAGCAGATGTGAGCCTGCTGCTGGGTTGGGAGGGTCTTCCCTTTCCAAGGGAGCGTCTCTAGTCACAGTGCTGAAACACTGCGCTGTGGGCCCTGGGACTCATGGACCTGGGAAGCCAACCCCCATTTTGGCATTTCAAGAAGAGGTCCCCCTCTAGTGAGGCCCAGCCATCGCTCACTGTTAGGACTCTGATCTGAAGCCAGCAAGGAGCACCCAGCCAGGCAGTACTGGCAGAGCTGAGGCCCTGGCACCACATGGTCTGCCAGGGCTCCCCTTGAGGGCGTTTCTGGGGCCGGGAAAGAGGAAGGGATTCGTTACAAACTTCAGTAGGGGGAAAGTCCTCACTTTAAACTGATGTCCAAGTGAGGGGGCATCCCTAGCCACTGGTCCTATGGTTCCACCATAGCGGCCCCGCAATCACCTCCCTGAAGTCACAGAGGCTGGGAGGGAGGCTTGCTCCTTTCTCTCCAAGAACCTGAGCAGAGAAAGCAGAACGTTCTCTGGTGGGAGTGCAGGTGCCAGTCTCCTGAGCCAGGGCCACCTGGCGGGCTGGACGAGAGGTCCCTGGAGTCACTCCCTGAGGCCCAGGGGCCCTATCCAGGCAGGACCCCGGGCCTTTGGCAGGGCAGCTGCCAGCATTTCTGAACACGTTCCACGTCTTGTAAACTGGAAAGAACTGACAGGTTGGGTGGGAGCTGGTTGCAGAAGCAGCCCCTTTTCTATGGCCAAGGCTGCCTTCCCAGGTCATCTGGTTTCAGGGATTTTGTGCTGTCTTCCCTCCGCTTTCCACATTCAAGCCATGGCCCTCAGCTCAGGATAAGACCGACCCCTAAGCCTTGGTCTTTGCTTAAAGACCAGACAATCTGACCCGAGCATCCATCGCAGAGCCTTGGCCAAAGATGCACTACAGCAGCTTCTCCCCCAGAGGAAAAGGCATCAACGTGAGCCATGGTCCCCACCCTAAGACCCATACCCTCCGTGTGGAACAGAATGACCATCTTTCAGAGGGGCCCCAAAACCATCATCCAGCGTCTGAGAACCGTCTGTCACTAGACTAGAATAAGCAACACAAAACACGCAGTGAGAAGGCTTGAGCCCCAGTTCCGGCCACCACGTAGGCATCGCTGATCAACCATAGCCCCCATTTTGCTGAGCTAAGACCTGGCCTCGTGATTCTTCTCAGGCCAGTGCCCCAGGAAGCCAGTCCTCATCAGCATCTGGGATGAAACCAATGTTCATCGCTGAGGAGTCAGAAGCACAAACCGGCACTTTCAGAACCAGAATCCCAGGGTCTCCCCACCTGGGACCTGTCCCACCTGGCTGTCCCCAGACCACTCCCTAGGAGGGAGGTGTGAGCATGGAGCCTGGGGTGCTGGCCTGACCCTCCTGACTGTCCCAAGGGCCCTGAGTCTGAGGCCACTTCAGTAGCCAAGACTGTGGCTGAGACACTTTCTGGTGGTTGGGGCCGAATGAAGCCGTGTTGTCCTCAGTAGAGCGGAAAGACCCCCAGAGGGCCACAGTCAACCTGAGGCTGGGGAGAGGAATAGACCCTGGAGAGGAGGTGGGGCAGTGCAGAAAGAGGGGGGCATCCTTCTAACGCACCTGCACACGCTCCTCACTGCCCCCTCTACTCCTGCAAACCACTTCTGACTCACTTTAGAGATCTGATCACATCATTCCTTGACTTAAGTCACTAAGGCCTTTTCATGTGTTTTTGGGATCAAATTTGTGAACTCTGGAGCCTGTCAACACTCACTCGGCCCTGCCTCCCTCTCTAACTTTGTCCCTCCCCTACCCTCACTCCAAGATGCCCTCGCAAGCACCCCATACACTGAGCTGCTCTTAATCCCTGGGACTCGCACCGTATCCTCTCTCAGGTTTGTGGCAGAGGTTGCTAAGTGTCCCCTCATATCTATTTCACACATCTTCCTTAATACCAGAATCCTGTTTCTAGTAGGTACATAGTTACCAGGAAGACAGACATTTCTGAGGTTCCTCAGCAGCTAAATCTGGCCATATGACTAAGGCCTGACCAATGAGATCTAAGCAGAGTGCCACACATGACTTCTAAGAAGTGCTGTTAAAGGGAAGAGATGTGTTCTTCTGGGATGAGTATGTAATGGCTGGAGCTTGAGCAGCCTCCTCAGACTATAGAGGGAGTCTTATGTGGAAGAGAAAAGCACACAAAGATTAGAGAAACTCAAATCCCTGATACTGCAGAAAGACATCCAGGTTTCTTCCACATTGGAAAGAAAAAACAAATGCTTATTTTGTCAAGGCCATTACTATACTGTTTTCTTTAAAAAAAAAAAAAAAATTGATTCAGTGTCTAAGGAAGTAATTTCTCTGCCTGGGGGGTAATTCCTGGTGCCACCCCAGGCAGGACTAGCGGCCTGTCTTTGTCTTCTCATAGCAGAAAAAGACTCCCTCTCTTTAGCTAAGCACCCAGGATGCCCAGTGGGTTTGATCGCTGGTTCTCTCTCCCTCAGCTGGACCATGAGCATCCTGAGAAGGGATTTTATTCATGTCTAGATGTTTGGTACCTAATCCAGTGCCTGATGATCAGTAAATGGGGGAGGGAGGGACGAGGAAGGGTGAAGCAGGGAGCCCCAGTAACTCTCTTGGGGATTCCCAATCATTCTTTTCACTGATAAGTAGATTCCCTAGCAGGCAGCTTCACTGGGGGTGACAAGGAGGTGAAAAACATTCTAGAAAGTGACAGAATAAGAATACTGCTGCCGCTGCTAAGTCACTTCAGTCGTGTCCCACTCTGCGCGACCCCATAGACGGCAGCCTACCAGGCTCCCCAGTCCCTGGGATTCTCCAGGCAAGAACACTGGAGTGGGTTGCCATTTCCTTCTCCAGTGCATGAAAGTGAAAACTGAAAGTGAAGTTGCTCAGTCGTGTCCGACTAGTAGTGACCCCATAGACAGCAGCCCACCAGGCTCCTCCATCCATGGGATTTTCCAGGCAAGAGGACTAGAGTGGGGTGCCACTGCCTTCTCTGCAGTAAGAACACTAATGCCCACTATTTCTAAACCTTCAGGTGTACAGTAGTTACCAGCTGACAAGGCCTGTTCACATATACACAATATCCTACTTAATTTTAACAACCTTGGCACTGTTATAATCTCAAGGGCTCAGAAGGCTAGGTCACTTGCTTAAGGTCACATGGCTACTGTGTAGCAAGTGGGACCTGGAAATGAGATCTTCTAGCTTTGCATCCAGCAACACAGGTGCCTCCTCGGACCTGCACCGTACAGGGGGAATTCGGAAGGCAAGCCGCGTGCAAACCACAGGTTGGCTGGTGTGCACAGCGCATGTGTGGGCTCACACACACCTGGTGTACAGATGTCAGGGGCTCCAGATGTTCAGCGGTGTTTTCCCTTGGGGGCAGGGGTGAAGACAGAGGAAGGAAGGCGTGGCGGGGTGGGCCATGCGGCTGCTGCACGCCAGTGCTCCGCCGTGACTCAAGGACAGGGCCACCTTGAGCAAGCGTAGGAGACAAGAGGAAGCAGGGGGGCTGGGGGCAGAGACCACCAGGGCAAGTGCACCTGCTTTCTGAAGCTGCACCAGGCTGTCTCCGGTGCTGGTCACTTAGTGCAGTCGCCTCCCCCGGAGTGCGAACAGGGTGCTGTGAGGCTGAGACACGGCAGCACACAGCAGGTCCATGGTAACATTTTACTGTTCTACCTCAGTTGCTTATGGGGGTAAAAATAGACATCATTAGGGAGAAGCACAGAGGAACTATTTACGGAGATGAAGAAAATTCACAATGGCTCGAACGTCTGTGAGCTCATATACTAGCACAAGTTCACCAAAGCGATTCACAGCAGAACAAAACAAACGGGAAAGAAAAAAAGGCATACAGATTTGGAAAAATAGCATATGAAAAAGTCTGCGGGAAAATAAAAGGAAATTAACCAATGACAACATCAAGCATCTTTAATGAGGCAAACTGCACACGTTGGGTCTAAAGGATGTGTGTGCAAGCTTGTTGCTAAGTCGTGTCTGACTCTCTGTGACCCCATGGAGCCCGCCAGGCTCCTCTGTCCAGGGGATTCTCCAGGCAAGAATACTAGAGTAGGTTGCCATTGCCTTCTCCAGGGGATCTTTCCAAACCAGGAGTTGAACCCAGGTCTCCTGCGATGGCAGGTGGGTTCTTTACCACTGAGTCACCAGGGACACTGACATTCAGACAGATGGCTGTGCTTACATCAAATGCATCTGACAGACGCATGCGGGTCACTTCTCACAAACCCTGAGGGTGAACAAGGGGTGACTCCTGAGGGGCCAACTGAGCTTGTAGCTTATTAATCCAGGAGAGTGGGGAAGTGGATGATCAGGATCATAGGAAAAGGAAGCCCTTTGGGGTCCTTATCTGATCAGGATGAGCCTTTTATACCCATCCCCTCTGACCCCAGTGGGCTAGGAGGCCCTTGAGGCCAGCAGGGAAAGCAAGGCCAGTGGGCAGCCTGGTGGGGGCAGAGGTGCTGGGCAAGAAGGCCCAGAGTGGATGGTGCCCACAGGGCCTAAGGTGAGGCTGCACCAGGCTGCCTCCACGGCCCCCTTCCCAGAGAGTGTGCATTATTATAGCAATGATCAGGGGCTGGCTCCAAAAGACAAAGACACCCAGATATGCTGATACAATTTTTCTTCAGATTACACTGTTCACGTTAGTATTTACAGAACAATCTGTGTGCACGTGTGCTCACTTCTGGAGCTGTCCACCACAGGATCCATGGACAGGTCACATATCCTCCACCCCTGTGGGCCAGCACTGAACAGCCCACCCATGAAATGCCCCACTAAGCCTACTTGGTGACTGTTTAAAGTAAGCTGTTGCCTTCTCCCTGGATTCCCGTGAGGAAGCTCCATACCACTTGTGAGAAGTTCCCCTCTGGCCTGCTGCACTGGGAGGGGGACAAGTGGCCGACAAAAAGCAAACTGGGAGGGAACTGAGGGACAAAGCTGACTTTAAAAAACCAAGTGAAGCACTGGGGACGTGAGTCCTTCCCAAGAATCACAAAGGAGAAAAAGAACGTTTGTGCAAACAGGCAGCTGGGACAGTGCTCAGCGGGCACCGGTGGCAGCCGGATGGCCCTGGCTGGGACCCCGTCCTCTCTCCAGCGATGGGAGCAAACCCCAATCTGTCACGCCTCTCTTAAGAGCTAACTGATAAAAACTGTGTCTTGTGAAACTGGCAATAGTCTGCAAAGTGAAAAAAGGACAGAAATTAACAGACTGAACTGAAATCAGAGGGGAAAAAAGAGAGGAAATGGGAGACCCTGATCAGGATCGTAAGAATTCCAGCCCACATGCCAATCCAGGAGGGCGGGGGCAGGACCACACAGCGGACATCCAGGCGTGGGAAGAAGGAGTCGCATCCCCAGGGGTGGACCATCACTCAGTCTTTCTGGAAGAGAACTACTCCCCACTCTGATAACTACCCGAAACGTCTAGCCCTCTTGATGGGCACATCTCTTTTTTATTTTCATGGAAGCCTAACAGTGGGCAGAGGCAGGTGTTTAACACCAACTGTGAGGCCAGAAGGGTGTGCGGCAAGCCCAGATCACACAGGTAGAGCAAGGACAGTGGCAGATGAGAGGGGGATTCACGGAGAGTGCCAGCTCAGGTGGAGAGGAAGCAGTCGGTGTTAAGAAACACCTGCCTCTGCCCATCGTTAGGCTGAGAAAGAACAGCGACGTCCCACCTATTAGATGCTCTCTGTTCTGCACAGACAGTAGCTACTAGCCTGCTGAGTAATGAAATGTGGTTAGTGTGGTTGATGAACTGAATTTTCATTTTACTTAATTTAAATTTTAGAAGCTTCACGTGGCTAGTGTGATTGATTGTACTGGACGGATGGATGCTAGAAAGAGTATGAAGTATGGCAGTTACAAGCCAGGTGCCAAACTGAGCCCTGACCTTTGCTGGTGGTGACCCCCTGAACTGAGTTTCTACATCTCCAGGCTTCAGGGGAAATCCCAGGGAGGTGCAGACTGTGCCCAGCTTCCCGGCTTGGGATGCCTTGCGTCCTGCTCAGACAGGCCTGTGGCCACTGGAGCTGCCATGTGCAGATGAGCAGGGGTGGGGGGTGGGGTCCCCCTCGGGGCAGCCAGGGACTCCTGCCGAGGGCCCTGCCCTGGTGGGGAGGCCACCCTGCCAGGGGGACAGGCTTGTGGGGAAGCCCCCCCGTCACTCCCGCCACCTGAACCTCTGCTCTTGGGTCTGCTGTTCGCCTCCGCCTTCCCGTTCCAATCAGACCCAGGGACCATCTAGCCCAATTCCCTCAATTATGGAAGACAAAAGGGAGGTCCCGAGACCCTGGATGACCTGCCTGTGGCCTTGGGCAGCCAGGAGAAGGGCTTCTGCGGCTGGGTGAGGACCTGTCCCCTGGAGCGCACAGCTCCCAGGGTCCCAATGCCTCCTTACCTCCCCCATCACAGCCCTCTTCTGAAGCTCAGCTCGAGCATAGGTGGGACTGAGGCCCTTGCCCACCATGAGCCCCCATCTCCACTGCATTTAGAACGCCACCTCCCCAGGGCCACATCCCGCCCCCTGGCCTTCCTGCAGCTCAGGCCTCCCTGCAACTCAGGCCTCCGGCTCTGGCAGGATGACTAACCAGGAGTGGAGGTCTAGCTCTCCAGAGCCTCCTCCCACAGCACAGAACCTAAGATGAAAGAACTCTGCTCCTAATATCTTCTCAAGAACTCCAGCTGTCCTTAGGACACAAATACCCCAAGCACCCCAACACATTCTTGCTGTTCTTCAGGTCTGAGAAAGCTAGCTGGCCCCCTCTAGGGAGAAGCAAGCCCCATAAAACACTGCTTCCTTCAGCAGCGTCCCCCATCCCTACAGGGTCCTTGGCCCCCCAGGTTAGGGTCCCAGGCCTCCCTGGCTACATGTGAGCTGGGCAGCCTGGGCATGTGAGTGTGCAAAACCAGGGGCTCTGCCTTGAGTCTCTGATGCCCACACAGAGGGGAGGGAGACTCTAACCACCCCTCCCACTACCCCAACACCCTTCAGGATGGAGAAGGGATCCAAACCTGAGAGCACACCCCACACACACGTCAGAAGGACATCAGAGCCGGAAGAGGGGAGGGGGAAGGATGATGGGGTCCAGACAGCAAGGCACGCGGGTGCTGGGAGACAGAGGGCTGCAGGAAACCTTGGGCCCAGAGTTCAGTCCCTTCCCCAGGGAGAGAGAACTAGGAAGGGGCTCCAGAAAAGGGAGGAGGAGCGGACAGAGGGCTCCTGATCAGTTCTCTCCCCGCCCACAAGTCATTTTCCGTGACCCGGCACCCACAAAACACTTCAGTTAATCAGAAACTGCATTCCGACCCAGTTAGATCTATAGGCTGGTCTGTGAATGGACCTAAACATGAGCTGGTTCTCTTTAGCATCCGCCCCCCATGCAGTCCACCTCCCGTGTCCCCAAAGCCCCAGGAGACAAAGCCACTCACCTGGGAACTGATAGCCATAGCTAGGAGCAAATCCGGGGTAGCCGCGGCCATAGGTTGCCACAAAGTTGGGGTAGCCTTGAACAGAGAGAAAGACCGTGTCAGTGAGTGCAGCCGCCTCTGGGTGGGAGGAGCTCGAGGGGGGTGGGAGTGAGAAACAGTGTGAGTTATTTTCCTCCACAAAGTGACTGTCTCCAGTTGGGGGTCTTTACCCAGGGCCTGGGTCACCCCTTGCCCATGGCTGGGGCACTGCTGTCAGCCTGCTGGTGATGAGACCCTACTGGGCAGCTGCTGCTGCTGCTAAGTCGCTTCAGTCGTGTCTGACTCTGTGCGACCCCACAGATGGCAGCCCACCAGGCTCCCCGATCCCTGGGATTCTCCAGGCAAGAACACTGGAGTGGGTTACCATTTCCTTCTTCAATGCATGAACGTGAAAGTTCAAGTAAAGTCACTCAGTCATGTCCAACTCTTAGTGACCCCATGGACTGCAGCCCACCAGGCTCCTCATTCCCCAGGGAGAGAGAACTAGGAAGGGGCTCCAGAAAAGGGAGGAGGAGCGGACAGAGGGCTCCTGATCAGTTCTCTCCCCGCCCACAAGTCATTTTCCGTGACCCGGCACCCACAAAACACTTCAGTTAATCAGAAACTGCATTCCGACCCAGTTAGATCTATAGGCTGGTCTGTGAATGGACCTAAACATGAGCTGGTTCTCTTTAGCATCCGCCCCCCATGCAGTCCACCTCCCGTGTCCCCAAAGCCCCAGGAGACAAAGCCACTCACCTGGGAACTGACAGCCATAGCTAGGAGCAAATCCGGGGTAGCCGCGGCCATAGGTTGCCACAAAGTTGGGGTAGCCTTGAACAGAGAGAAAGACCGTGTCAGTGAGTGCAGCCGCCTCTGGGTGGGAGGAGCTCGAGGGGGGTGGGAGTGAGAAACAGTGTGAGTTATTTTCCTCCACAAAGTGACTGTCTCCAGTTGGGGGTCTTTACCCAGGGCCTGGGTCACCCCTTGCCCATGGCTGGGGCACTGCTGTCAGCCTGCTGGTGATGAGACCCTACTGGGCAGCTGCTGCTGCTGCTAAGTCGCTTCAGTCGTGTCTGACTCTGTGCGACCCCACAGATGGCAGCCCACCAGGCTCCCCGATCCCTGGGATTCTCCAGGCAAGAACACTGGAGTGGGTTACCATTTCCTTCTTCAATGCATGAACGTGAAAGTTCAAGTAAAGTCACTCAGTCATGTCCAACTCTTAGTGACCCCATGGACTGCAGCCCACCAGGCTCCTCCATCCACGGGATTTTCCAGGCAAGAGTACTGGAGTGGGTTGCCATTGCCTTCTCTGTCTAAAACAGTATACATTCAGTATGAATCCTCAGGTGAGCTTTTAAATGAGAAGACTTTTGTGCAACCCGGGTAATCGCAGTAGTGGATGTGCCATTTCTCCAAATCTGGGTTACTCTTATTGTATCTGACAGGCTGGATGTTTTGCGAAGTAACTGGCAGGGTGGCAGGTAAATTTGGATGATGAATTGCCAGTTTAGAAGCAACCGTAGCAGCACAGGATGGAGGTGGGGTTAAATTCTGAAGCCTCTCTGCTTGTCTATCTGGACTTCCAGGCTCTGAGCTTGGTGGTGACGGGGGGAAGTAAGTGGCCTGCTGGGGAAGAAACTGACTTGGTGTGGTGTATGTGCAAGGGGGCACGCTCTGGAATTGCTTTATGGCGGTCGGCAGGACGGCGGAGGTGTGATTGTTAAGGCCTGCCATGGCGGCTGACATTGAAACATTAAGAGTGTCCATTACTGCTGTCTGGTTGGTAGAACTGGGCATATCTAGATCCGGTGTATTCAGGAGCTGGTACAGATGGCCCTGCAGGGGAGGGACAGAAAGATGAGGGTCTGGTGTAGGAAGCTCTTGTTTGATGAAAATATTGTTCACCTCTGGAGACGCGCCAGGTGGGAGCTGAATATGCTGGTGAACTCGGGGAGGGCCTGGGTTGGGGCCGGAGGAGGGGCTGTCATCTCACTCTGGTGGCTGAAAATAGTAACAGGTTCTGTCTTGATGTGTGTTACACAGGGTCTCTGGGATTTGTAGAGGCCGGTTCTCAGGTGAGTGATGTCAGGAAGGAAGATGTTCATGTTGATACTGTAAAGCAACCCTTCACTGTCAGTAAAGCACCACTGAGGCACTGTCTCGTCTATAGGTTTTATGTTCTGGAATTACAGAAACTGGGGGAAGCTGAGGTGTCAGGTACTTCTCCATTTCACATCTTGTCTGGACCAGCTCCTCGGCGGGCAGCCGCGAGCCCGCATCGGGTGCTTCAGCTCGTCGTGGGGGAAGAGAGGCGCATCGCGGGCCGGGTTCGCGGCGCCCAGAACGGGCTTCAGCTGCGCGAACTCCGGCTCGTCCTGCGGGGCCGGCGGCTGGGGCACGGGTCCCAGGCGGGCGCTCATGCTCAGCACCCGCGTAGCCGTGGGCTCTCGGGGTTGGGGCGGGGGCGGTTCCGGGCGCGGGGTGTTAGCGCTTCCCATGTTGCCCACGCTGCTCAGGTCGGGAGCTTGGCTCTGGACGGAGCCCTCAGCTCACAAGCAGGCGCGGGTTTTCAAAGGCGCGCATGAAAAGCCAAACTCCTCCGCTCCGCCAGGCGTAAACGCTGACGTCTACCCAACAATCACTTTCTCCTGCCCCGCCCGACCGCGCGCCCGACCGCGCTCCCTAGCTCCCCGGAGTCAGCTCCCGCCACTCACTGCCTGTCTCCTGGAGCAAGCTGCTAGCGCGCGTACCTGCCGCGCGACCCCTAAAGCCCACACACTTTCTTGAACCTGCAGAGTAAATGCCATGCATTAGCCCCAGACACTGGGCCCGCTACTGGTGCTGACATTTGCAGAGCTTACCCTGAATATACTTTACCTTACAGCTATTGACAGTAGGAGATTAAAGTTCTTGTAATGCCTCCTTGAGGCGACAGAGCCGCACCATGGACAGAGCATAAGTGTAGCCGGTGGGGTTTACAATCTGGGGGCAAACTCAGGGTTGACCCCGAGCTTCTGGAAAAACAGTGGGCCCAGTGAGACACGGCCCAGGAGACGTGGGGACCCGGCCGTGTCAGGCAGGGAGACGCCACTGCGTCTTCCCAAGGCCCTGGGAGAACGGGGGGCTCCTGGCTGTAAACGTGCACCATGAGCATCAACGCAAAGCCTCACAGCATTTCCCAGCAAGCATGGTCCTTCCAGGCGCCCATCTCAGTGGGTACCCAGGGGGTGGTGGCTAACAGAGGGGGGCCCGTGGAAACTGCTGCTGGGCTGTGCCAGGGGTGCAGCGGTAACCACTCCAAGTTCTGGGGCTCATGTGGTCTTCGGTCTGTTACCAGCCCCCCAGGAGATGCCACTTCAGCTCCCTACCCTTCACTGTGCCTCTCTCCATGTCCTAGCCTCTCGATTCAGGAAACAAAGGCGGCTGAGGGTAACCCTGAACGTCAGACACCCATGGCTACCCCATTCCAGCCAGCCAGGGCCCTCCGTCTCCCTCTGCTCAATGTAGAATTTCAGTCCCTTCACGTTCTTAAAATACCACCCCGGTCACCTTCCCACCTAGTCTACGATGACGACAACCACCACCACCTGCCCGACTCGCGTTCTGGCCTCTGAGCCAGACGTCTGTGGTGGTTTTGGCTTTTTGGCACCTGAAACCCCTTCTCTGAGTTTGAGTCTCGATAGGCCTCCCTCTGGCTCTTGCTGAGCCTGGCAGCTGGGATAGACTGAACCTGGCCTGGGCCAGTGGAAGTCTGCCCCAAGGCCCAGGGGACAGAGAATGCAGGCAGTTCAGAATCTGTTCTGGCATCAGGAGCACACAGAGCCCAGGGTCCACTGATACCAACAGCTGCCCCCTGACCGCATCATTCCTGGGCTGTCCCTTGGCTGGACTGTGGCTGACCGCCTAGCTCCCCAGTTCCTTCCTGTTCCCCAGCCTTCCTGGCAGTTCTGTGCATTGCCCAGCCCCTTCCAATAACCTCCTTTACAGAGTTATTTCTGTTGCTTTGTCACCAAAACGCTGGTAGAAAGCTGGTCTGATGGGCAGGTTTAGGACAGTCTCCACTCCCTCCAGCCATAAGGATGACAGTGACAGGTTTCCACATGTATCCCCGTGGCTCCAGACAGCAACGTAAATACGCTAGACACAGGCTCTGGGGGCACATCATCTGCCTTTAAGGTGGCTTCTCACAAGTTATAAGCATTTTCTGACCCAGTAGGTGATGGCTGACGACCAGGACCATTCACGAAATTCCAGCTTGGGAGCCTCAACATGAGTTAGAGTTGGCAGGTCTTCCTCCAGCCTGCTCTGAGTGCTCGTATGCCTCATGTGTGCGTGCTAAGTCGCTTCACTCATCTCCAACTCTTTGCAACCCAGTGGACTATAGCCTGCCAGGCTCCTCTGTCCATGGGATTCTCCAGACAAGAATACCCGAGTAGGTTGCCATGCCCTCCTCCAGGGGATCTTCTTGACCCAGGGATCAGACTTGCACCTCCTGCTTTACAGGTGGATTCTTTATCGCCGAGCCACCGCGGAAGCCCCTCAGAGGTTCAGAAGTGGGCCTCACCCTTCCTCACTTCTCTGCTTATTGGAGTCACAGCTTCTGCCTTGACCAGAGGATCTGTCAAGAGCCAGGACAGAAGCTTACTGGACTGCACATCAGGAGGCGGGTTCTCCAGCCCTGCCTCTGGCCCAGGGCCATGCCATGGGGGTAACCCCCTTTTCTCTGGGTGACTGAGCCATGCCATCTGTAGGGACCGTTGCAGGACCCCTGCAGAACCAATTCTCACCAGAGACCTCAATTCTCAACAGAAACCAGTGGTGGCTCCTTTCCTTTGCTTTGGCCAGAGCCTTTCCAAATCTGCCATCACAACTCACCGTCCAATCAACCAAAACCTGTTTATACCCCATAAGGGTCTTGCAGCTTGCTCTTTCCCCATGAGCTTATTCTCCCAGCACCTGGTTCCTGGTTGGCAGCCGGCTGCCCAGACCAGCCAGGGTGACCTGGCAGCTTTGCCCTGACTACAGAGGAGCAGATCCCAGTGAGTCCGCTGAGCTCTGGCACCCAATAGGGAAAGGGCGACAGAGATGGGGACTCGGGTGCCTCGAGTGGACACACACACTGGCTCCTTCCTTGGTATCTATTTCACGGTGGTCTGTCCAAGTCTCCTCCAAATTAATCACTTGCTATCAAATCAGATCTTTCAGCACTAGATTTCTTACCATTATTTCAACAATATTGATAAATGGCTTATATGCAAACAGCCAAATCACCACTGCTGAGGAGTTTTCCTAGTGAAAAATGACTCTTCTGCCTCTAACTTTAGCACTGGGTCTTACATATTTCAGTGTTAACATGACGCAAGTTACAAGCCTATGTGTCACTGCTGAGACTCCCTCAGGGTAGGTGGGGTGGAGGGTGGTGAACGCCCCGTGCCTCCCTGATTCGGGTCACCAGTACAAAGCCATTGTGTCTGCTTTCTCCCTGGCAGAGGAAGGACAAAAAAATGGTCAAGTTCAAAAAAATGGTCAAGCCCAATCTGTGGGCTCACCCCTAATCTTCCCGGACAGGTCAAAATTGTCTCCTATACAACAAAGATGAGAATTTGGCATCTGCTTGAGTGTGGGATCTTATCTCCACCCCCCATCGCCGAACATCCTCTGGGTCAAGCAGATGAAATCATAAATTTATAATACAACATTACTTCAATTTTCCTCTTCATTTACTGCTGTGCAGCCCAGCTCTGCTCCAGCGGCTCACAGCCCCGGCCACACGGGGGAAATTGGCTGGCTGCATATCAATAGCACATTACAGCAGCCCCATGCAGACGCTCCGTCAAGCCACATTACAGTGAGGCGACCCAGCTACCACTTCCATTAGGAGCCAGGCCCCTCCTGCACTGGCCACTGCACAATTTATTTGCTCCAGTGCTCTGGATGCCTGATCAACCCACAGTAATTATCTCTTGTCACTAAAGAAAAAAACCAAACCTTCTGCCTGGATGACCACCTTTTGTGCAGCAAGCTTTCCACTGTGTGTGTGTGTGGGGGGGGTGGGAATCAGAAATCAACAAGAGATTTTGAATTTGCCAGTCTGATCATTTGGGTGATTCTGGAAGAATTCTCAGAACTGTGGCTCTAGATATTTGCTCCAACCCTAAAAAGTGTCTGTATTTCAGATGGGCACATGACGAATTCTCTTCCTGGCTCTGTGACTCAGCTAACTCTCCACCGAGGTGCCCGATTTGAAAGAGACAAGAGACAAGGGCTGTTTATCCAGAGAGCTGCCAGTGAGGGACAGTCTGCCGGCGGTGTGCACAGTGTTGCCTCAGGCACCAGGGCGGCTCCATAGGTCTGCATACAGATGCGATACTCAGTGCCAAGAGCCCATCCCAGGCCACCGTCTACGAGGACCGGGGCCAACATAATCACCTGGAGTTACAGGGGCTCCTCCAGACTTGTGCTAGCCCATTAAAATTTAATCTAATTTAAACTGTATTAAAAAAAAAGTCAATTCTTCAGCCCCACCTTAAATACACAACAGGCACATGTAGCTGCCATCTCGGGTGGTGCAGATACAGAGTTTTCCCACCACTGGGGAAAGTTTTGTGCACTGTGCTGCTTTAGAAGGAAAACGAAGAGCTGGACTCTGAGTTGCATCTGTTTACCAGAAAACAGCTAAACACATGGAGACCTCCTTTTGGGTATGACTTCAACAGATATTTGGGGAAAGACAAATCCCAGTTGAAATCACAAATGAGTCTAGGCATGCGGCTGTATGTTCTAGCCAATCTCCTTTTGATTAGTGAATGCCAGCAGATTACAGCTCCTTGCCCCTTCCAGACCAAAAAAAAAAAAAAAAAATTTTTTTTGACTTTCATTTTTGAGGGGCTTAATGTTGAGGGGCACTGGGTCAGGACTTCACAGCATTGGTGAGAATGCCCCTGGCTTTCTGCAGCCGGTCAACAGTGTCTCTCCACTTCTGGGCCTGTGAGGCGAAGCTTTTTTACCAAGCCTCAGCAATGAGGTATTTCTCTACTACTGGTATCAAACGTGTTCCATAGTGTGTGCCCAGCGAGGTCAAGACAGAAGCAGTAGGATGACGTGTCTGAAGGCAGAGAAGGCCAAGAGGAAGCAGATACGGCAACAATAATCACGTTTGCTTTTATTGAATCTACCTTCATTTGAGAAAAACCAGAGATTCTAATGCACTGGGTGGGCAAGGCAGAGAATGAAGTCTGAGGGCTGCAAAAATACCTTTCCTAGGGGTGTGGCGTGATTTTGGTCTTGGCCGTCTTCCCATGATCCTGTCAAAGGCTATGAAAACCAAAAACCAAAGCAGCTGTAGGTTTCTTCCCAGGAAGGTTGGCTGCCACATCAAGTGAGATCAAGAAAGAATAACTGCACAATGATACCCTCATCAGCCTCCCTCTGATGAGATCTCCCAAAGTTCGGAGAAAATCTTAAAGGGCATTTAAAAATTAGTTCCGTGGTTTCCAAGTCATTTATAGATGAGAGTGTCTGCTGACTTACTAGAATGTCAGCTCCCTGATACCAGAGACTTCTTTCTCTGCTGCCTCCTCAGCTTCTAGAACAATGCCTGGCACTTAGCAGGTACTCAACAGATACTTGCTGAGTGAATGGATTTAAAAGCTTCAGCAGTTTATCGTCTCAACTTAAAAAACCCCTACCAGTGTTACTTAATTTTCTATCCTTTCAACAGTAAAAATTTTAATCACGGGAACCTCATCTCCTTAACAAACTTAAATGGAAGTGTTTCTACGTGAGCCAAGCTCATTAACCAAATTGGTGGTGGTGGTGATGATGCTGATTTTAAGACTGATACAGAGGCCGATACACAGTGGAGCTGGGGACCCGGGTGACTGATGGGTCAGGTCAGGCCATCCTGCCAATGGATTAGACTCTGGTGATGCCATCCCTTTAGAGGGAAAAAGCAAGGGCTTCAGTCACAGTACAGATGGCATCCTCCTCGCCCAACAGTCCAGGGACTCGGGGTGCCCAGCTACACCTGCAGGCGTGATGGAGTGCAGTCCTGGGAAGATCCTGGTGAGCACATCAGAGAAGGCCTGGCGGAGACCCCAGCCTGGCTGGGGGTGGGGCGCAACAGGTCGACCAGACTGTAGACTGTGGGCTTGTTTCCTGGGTGCTGGTCTGATCCCACCTCTGCTGAGCTGGTTCCTGACTGAGGGCACAAGTGGGTACCTCTCAGGACGTCCCACCTCTGCAGGCATCTGGACAGCCTCAACACAGTAGCTGGGGGATTCAGGAGAGCTGGGGGCGAGGAGGCTTGGAGCCCAGTGCATGGATCTCCTTGGGAGGCAGAAACTGTAAGACAATCCAACTCCTCTGACTGTGGGTCTGATCCGAGGATGAGGGTGCAGGAGCCAGGGCACCAGTCACACACAGAGGCATGTCAAGCGATGCTCTTGGTCACTGGCAGGAAGGGGTCCCAAGTGGAAGGGCATCAGGCACCTACTTGGATGGTAATTTGCCCAGGGCTCCCCAGTATGTTACTAATAATTGCTCCCAGGCTGAGTATATATTACTGTGTTTTGTTGATTGGAAGACACACTTCTGTTGTTTCAAACATCTTAACATCCCTAAAGTGGTCATCCTCTCTCAATGAGGTTTGGTTAAGCACAAATTCTTTCTTTCTAAATAGTACATGATGTGTATACTTGAATTTGATGAAACGCAGCACTGGCTGGGCATGGTATGGTTTCATTTATCCTCAACACCCCCTGAAGTGTGGGCTCCCACCTCCCGATGGAGGGGTAACTGCAGGGTGGCGGGGCTGTCCCTCCCCACGTCCCACACTGACCAGGAGAGAAGCCTACATCCCCAGATTTCAGAGTCCCGAGCCGCTCCCCAGGGTCCACACAGCCTCCTTGGTGGATGCTGGACCCACACCAGCAGTTCAGCTCAGAGAGCTCTCTGCCTGCTTGGTGGAGGAGGCGAGCCTCTGAGATCCGAGGGGGCCTGGCCGGGGCGTGGGGCGTTCCCTGGTGGGAGCCTCAACCAGAGCCATGTGGGCAGAAGGCCAGCCCTTAAGCAGCAAGGGTTGGGGTGAAGGCGTGAGCTGGAGGCGGGATGCCTCAAGAACCAACAGACGCAACCACAAGGACATCTGAAACTAACCATCACTACCTCTTCACTGCAGCTCAGAAAAGTCACAGTTTGGAACGTGAGAGAACACAGTTGAGGCAGATGAGCAAACACTTTGCATTTATCACATTCCCACCCCTCGGCAAGCAGGAGCGAATCGGACCGTGTCTGGAGAAGCGTGGCCCACCCGGGTCTGCCCCCTACCAGCTGTGGCCAAGGCCACTGGGCCTGTCACCTCTCTCCACACACACTGCCTGGCCCTGGCCCCTCAGCAGGCTTGCTGGCCCTTGGGGTCTCATGCTAGGACCCTCACATTACAGCTACTCGGTCTGTACTGCCCTTGGCCTGTTCATGCCTCGCATCCTAGCGGAGAGGTCACCTCTGCACGGGAGGTGTTCCCTGATTCCTGCGACTGGTTTCTGTTCGTCATCATGTGAAGCACCTCCCAACTCTATCACGAGTAATCCCACACCTGTGTGATGCTGATAAATGTCACCTCTCTCTGCTCCGTGAGGGCAGGGCCCAGAGCTGCCCTGTTAAGCTCTGCCACCCCAGGCTGGCCCTGGGCCAGGCAGGCAGAAGGCCTCCGGGACTGCTTGCTGTTGAATGCCTCCTGCAGCCAGCCAGGCCCCTGCCTGGGTGCCCGTTAGGAAATCTCTGGAACCCTGAGACCTTGCTTGGCATCTGGGAAGGGCACAACTGAGCCACACTTAGCTCTTTGTCAGCTGATGTGAATGAGTTTACTTCTCTTCACACCTCTGCCTCCCCAGGAAGAAAACCAGCTTATTCTTCCCAGCATATAAAGGTACTAAGGGAGAGGCAGAAAGGTAGGGGCACTTCCTGAAGATCTGGACCCCAAAACTCTCCCCATCTGATGCCCTAGAGACTTTACATTCAACATTTAAAACTTCAAGAATCTGAGAGCCAGCAGGTAGTAATGGGCTCAACTCTTTTTTAAGGTTTGATTTTAAAATTCAAAGCAATTAATCCATTTGGGGTTTCTTTTGGTATACAACGTAAGGTAAAGGCTATATAAAAATTATCTTTCACAGCAAGAGCTACTTGAATGTTTTGTAGTCAACCCGGAAATAATTATCACCAATTTTTTAAAAATTTAATTTCTTCATAATAATTAAACTTATACATAGAAATACATTTAGTTTTGGCTCTTTAACTTTTTCTACCAACAGGTGCCTTCCTATATGCCACACTATTTTAATTACTGTAGTTTTATATTATGTTCTGATATATGGTCAAACTCTCTTTTTTTCTCATTTCTCTTTTAAAAAAGTGTTTCTTATTTATTTTCATGTGTGTCAACTTCCACATAAGTGTTAGAACCATTTGGCCAACTATTAAATAATTACAATAGGAATTTTCCCTGAAGCTCTGCTGTTAAAGTAAAAAGTTAAGAATTAGCATCTCAGCCATTTTGAGAATTCTCATTCTACTCTCTAAAGTTCCACAAAATAACTTTACGTGCTTCTGTTATTTCCACAGACAAATAGATACAATTATTTTTAAGAATGTATAAAGCCAAGAAAAGTTTTATAAATTTAAAACTGTGCGAGGAGTGATTTAAACACCAGCAAATCTGAAAATACACAAAGAGCTTATCAAACAATATAGAAGAGAGACTCTTAGCCAAACCAAATGAAACCCATTAAAACTAGACAGGCTGTGTGCCTGAATGGAATTTCACCATTAACTACCATTTATCCCATTTAATTAGTATTTTCCCAACACACAATAACTTGTACTAAAATACCGTTCTCTCGCCTTGAAATTTCTAATTATTGTTGCAAACCACACCATTACGCTTCTCCACGCTTTCTCCATCTTTCATGCCATTTAAGCGGCAAGATTTTCAATTATCTACGGAGGACGGACAGCGATACCTTTAAGGAAGGGGCATAATGTGCAACTCAATTTCTCTAAAGGCCAGGAGAGATCATTTTTCGTCAGAACAAACACACTTCGTCTTTCATCTTTTTTTTTTTTTTTTGCAAATAAAGAATAAAACAGGTTATTTAAGACATCCATTTAAATGCAAATTTTGATATCCCAAGAGAAAAATGTTAATCATTTAAACAGACAGGATTATCTCCCACCCTTGGCATATTCCCTCCTCTTCCAAGTTCTAGACAATGCAGCCTCAGCCCACATAAGTTTAAGTCAGCCAGGAATCCTTAGGTGTTTAAGAGCTCCATGTTAGTGGAGAAGCCTGAAGCACAGAGAGTAACTTTTCCTCCTTTTGAAAAAGGGAATGGAAAGGGGAAAGAATAATATCACGTATCTCCGATGAGTTAGGCATCTATCTATGTATTTCTGCTAATCTGGTGGTCACAACTGTCTTGCAAGAGGGATTATCATCCTCATAGATAGATGGGGAGGCTGATGCTTGGAAAGATGAAACAGCTTGCCCAGCAGGAGGGTGACCCGGTTTCCAGGCCCTGGCCCAGACTCACCCAGCATCCCCATGCCAAGCATGAACGCGTCCATGGTGTAAGGCAGTCCCCGGGCCCGGCCTCTCGTCCCAGGTGGGAACATGACTTCCTTCGGCTGAGCTTTCTTACATTCTACCTGTTAAACAGAAAGGCGAACAAATGAGATGCAAATGAATTCCATGTAAATGTCAAATGCAGAACTGATCTGGTTACCAGCTAAGTTATTTTTAGCCTCGCTCCTTACTCACTGTAAAAATAGCCATGCCGAGTAAATGGCCTGCAAAACAAATATTGAAGAAAACACACCACTTGTACAAATCCTGCTTTAAAGAAAAACCTACAAGGATGAGACTGGGTTTGGAGGGGCGGCCAAGACGTCAGCTGAAGAGGCACAGGTGTGGGTTGGAGCTCAGACTGAAACCTGTGGAGAAGGCAGGAGAGGTAAGGAGACTGGCAATGGCTGCTGGATGCATCTGTGAATAGTAACAACTATTAATAGCAACAGTAATAATCCGTCATGATTATGTGGCCCTTTACACGCTTACACATTTCTCTCAGGCTCTACAGGTCAGTGACTCTTCATATCAGGCCATCTGATCCTGTCTCTCACTAAATAGACTGGCTAGTTAAGACCAACCTAGACAGCATATTAAGAAGCAGAGACATTACTTTGCCAACAAAGGTCTGTCTAGTCAAGGCTTTGGTTTTCCCAGTAGTCATGTATGGATGTAAGAAAGCTGAGCACAGAAGAATTGATGTTTTTGAACTGTGGTGTTGGAGAAGACTCTTGAGAGTCCCTGGGACTGCGAGGAGATTCAACCAGTCCATCCTAAAGGAGATCAGTCCTGAATATTAATTAGAAGGACTGATGCTGAAGCTGAAACTCCCAATACTTTGGCCACCTGATATGAAGAACTGACTCATTGGAAAAGACCCTGATGCTGGGAAAGATTGAAGGTGGGCGGAAAAGGGGATGACAGAGGATGAGATGGCTGGATGGCATCACCGACTCAATGGACACGAGTTTGAGTAAGCTCTGAGAGTCGGTGATGGAAAAGGAAGTCTGGTGTGCTGTGGTCCAGGGGTTTGCAAAGAGTCAGACATGACCGAGTGACTGAACTGAAGTTGTCTTAGCTTCATATCATAGATGAGAAAACCAGGTATCCAAAGGCTTGTGAAACCCACTTATAAGCCATATCCCAGTAGGTGAGGGCTAGGAAGTTGGATTTTTAAAATTTCTAGGTCAGTGATGCCACCATCTCCATAAAACCTGCCCCGGCACACTCTCACGGAAGTAATAAGATTAAACACGGATTTACTTTGCAGCTATGTCTTCAAGTGGTTGCTAATCTTTCCTTTCTGTTCCCCCCTCTGCCTCCAAAACTTCTTAATCCTCTTCTGCTCACATCCAGCAGTCGTTTATTTAGCAACCTTAATGGTACAGAATGCAAACCCCAGGAAGGAAGTGAAGCTGTCGCCTGCTGCAGCTCCTACACCGTTATTTCACTAGTGTTCCTTAGGCCCTTGCTCAGCGCTTATGTGCTTTCAGATCACAGCAGACTTTAACACGCACTGCTAGAAGGTAATCAGTCCCATTGCTGATGAACACGGAATGTTGTAGGGCAACGCAGGGGTGCTTAAAGCTGCAAAAACGAACAGCACGCCAGCCTGGTGGTGATGCAGAAAAGACAAGACTCAGGTATCTTTTGCTAAAAGGCAGTCTGAGGCCATATGGCGTAGGAGCCGAAGCTCCACACTGCTCACCTGCTGAGGGGTCGCTACCACACAGACAATTACTATCGCTCACGGCACAACGGAGAGATGAAGAAAAAGTTAAAATTGTGTGTGATGTACTTTGCTTTAAAAAGGACCGACACGGTTATCCATTTTAGAGATATTCTCATTCCAAATACTTCAATTGAAAAATAGTTTTGTGCTTAAGGCTAGGGGAAGCTTTAATTATCTAAAATATTAACTCCTCTTTCTTAAAGATGATGGATAATAAGTATTACTTCTGCTCTTCAAAGAGTGATAACCACACATTTTTAAAAAGATGGACAAAATGAGTCAACATTCATGACTGATATGTTTAATACCAAGTTTTCTAGATTAAGAGGAATGAGCATCCCCGAAGAGAGAGGGGTAAAGGACACGAACAGGCAACTCACAAAAGTCCAATAAAGAAGTATACAGTCCCGAATGAGACATTATCTTTCGCCAACCAGACTGACTGCGATGAAAGGATCATTTGATGTCAGAGTCGCTGAGAGTATGGGGAATAGGGGAGGAAATTGGCAAATATTTTTCTGGAGGGCAACCTGATGAATCGTAAAAGCCGTACATGGACACGTCCTGTGACCAATAATCCTACGTGCAGGGATTTATCCCACAGGGATGAGGCTATTCACCACAAGCACTGATTATAATTTTTTTAAAAGAGGAAATACAAACACTCCGAGAACGGAGAGTCAGGCTGAGTTGGGCTCACCCAAGCTGACTGACAGCTATGCAGAGACGGAGAAGCAGGCTGACAGGAATACACACTGGTACTGGAAAACCCTCAGTGCTGGGTGAACCAGGATGGCTGGTCTCCTGAACTGCAAGAGGTGGGGGAAAAAAGCAAGTGACAGTGGAAAATAAGCAAGCGTATATATCACACATGGGAAAAACACTAAAACACACACACACACCAAATTCATCTTGAGTGACTTTGAGCTTTATTTCCATTGTGCATTCTTTAAAAGAAATTAAAAGAATTCAAAGAAATTCTTTAAAAGAAACTATTAATTTACTGGCGGCATTGGGTCTCAGTGGCAGCACACAGGATCTTTCATCATGGTGTGTGGGTTTAGCTGTCTTGCAGTGTGTGGAATCTTAGCTCCCAGACCAAGAATCAAACCCACATCCCTGCACTGGAGGGTGAATTCTTCACCACTGGACCCCCAGGGAAGTCCCTCCCTTGTACATGCTGCCATTATTCCTTATTCTCTCAGTTTTTTTTTTTTTTTTTTCCATTGAGCATTGCTCTTGCAAGCGGGGTGGGGTGATTCGTAGGAAATAAATTCACAAGAATCGGGTCTTTCAGATGCCTTTCCAAAGCCCAGGGTTGACGCTGTGCTCCTGGAGTCCAGGTCTCACCCCTGGGCCTCAGAAGCAGGCTGAGAAGCCGCATCTGGAAGTGCCTGCTCAGGCCTGGGGAGATAGGTGTGCTGTGCAGAGGCAGACAGATAATTACGTGACGCCAACACCGGGCTCTGGAATAACACGCGAAGCGGCTCGCTTCCTAATAGTCCTATCGGTGACAGTCTACCGCACTGTCTTATGAAAATCTGCTGCCTGTTTCCAGGCAACCTGATCAACGAAATTTCAGGTTTATACAGTTTTCATTTGGGAAACATAAAGGTTAACTGACTGTAATGGGAGTATGTTCAACAAACCCACCTACTCTTCCTCTTGCTGAACGGGGCTGGCAGCTCCGCTGGGCTCTGCTCTGTCTCGTCTGCTGCCGTCTCGGGCAGTACTGGCTGCCTGGGTTCTGTTAACCCCCTGCCGCCCGCTGTGTCAACGGCGAGGGCCCCCGGGGACCTGGGTGACAGGATGGGCAGCCATTGCTGCAGGGGGCCTGGCCTGGCTCAGCTGGCACTGAAAGCTTCTCGAAGGGTTCCGTAGGGCCAGGGGGCCTGGCCCCCACCCTACCTCCTCTGATGATCTGGGATGCAGGAAGCACACAGAAGGGAAAAGGGGCATAGATTATGGATCCTATGTCCTTGCAGTGGGCCAGGGGCTTGCTGAGGATGCAACTCTGGCCTTCGCCCACCAGACTGGCAGAAGCCTCGTGTCTCCCACCAGATTGAGGGTTCAGGGCAAGGATCAGGGTCAGCCTCTACTTCCTGGTTCCTCCAAGAGCAGGGACTGACTTGCATACTCCTTAGGGTCAAGGAGATGCAACCACTTAATGCCACAGTGCTGAGGGGTGCGGCGTGCCCAGTGAGTGCCAGGCGCAAGGGGTGCAGAGAACATAAAGTGTATAAGGCACCACCCCGGCCACTGTCTGTCAGTCTGTGAAAGGAGCAGGTCCTGACTGCGCTGTTCTCCCAACACAGACCAACACACATCGCTCAACCTTGTCACTTCTGGGCCTGGCGGCCTCCGTAGCTTCTTCAATTGGCGGACATTTGAGTCAACCCATCCCCTCTATTTTCTCACTGGGTCCTGGGGCAGACCAGAGAATGTGGCTTGAGCGCTGAAGTCAGAAGCCCAACAAGGGAACCCTGCCCATCTCTGCAGCTCCATGCACGTGGTCACCTGGCCGCACGCTGTCCAGTTTCCAACTGCTGTGCGACCAACGCCCCCTACACTTGGTGGCTCCGAGCACTAATTTATCTTCCTTCCTGGGCTTCTGAGTGCGAACTGGGCCCAGCGGGGCTATTGCTTGTGGTCAACCGTGTAGCTGTGGTCAGACGGTGGCTGGGGTGGCAGCCAGAGGCAGCCCGCCTCGGGGGAGGGCCAAGAGGCCCTTCTCCCTCCCACGGCGGGCAGTGGACACTGCTTAGGCAGGCACCGTTCCTCCTGGCTTCTCTGGGGCACGGGGGTTTCTCCCAGCATGGAGGTGGAGACCCAAGAGAGAGTGTCCGAAAACCAAGAGCATCCCAAGGGACCACAGCAGAAGCCCCCTGGCTTCCCACAACCCCGGCCTGGGTGTCACAGCTACTTCCATTGCCTGCTACTGGTTACACTGGGCCAGCCTGGATCCGGTGTGGGAGGGCAACATGCAGCCAGCACACAGGACGGTGGGACCTGTGGCAACTGGCTGGCTGGGGGCGGTGGGCACTGAGGGCTGCCTTTACCACGGGGCCCAAGGCAGGGCACAGAAGTTTCCCTCCCAGGGCAGCCCTGGAGATGCCCGTCTGGCTCTCTGGGTAAATAGAAGCAAAACAGGAGTAGTTCTGGGGATCAGATCTCCAGCTCCTTCAGAGCCATCCCTCTGGGTAAGAGCCCCTCACTGATGGTAAATGCTCCCACCACCCACCCGAAGTGCTGCTCTTGGGCAGGCCTGGGGAGGCGGCCCCATCTGAGGAAGGAACACCTCCAAGGCTTGGGTCTCAGGTCTCCCCAGATCAACAGCTCAGACTCCGCAGCTTCTCACCATCGCTGGCACTGTTGCTGCTTCAGCTGGCGGCTAGACAATGGCACCTGGGGGTGTGGCAGGCAGTGGCGCAGGGGATTCCCGGTGGGTCTGCGCTCACAGGAAGCCTCAGAGGCCACCTGTGACCAACTGCTCATGCCAGGAAGACGAGGTCTCCCGTTTCAACTTTCACAGCTGGCAGAGCTAGCAAGTAAGCCCACACCGGGATCCAGACGCCAACGACGTGCCAACCCCCAGAGCTTCATGAGTCTGCTTTAGAGTTCCAAACATGCTGCTGTGCTTGGCCAACTCGCCTTGCAGGAGAGGGTGTGGCTTCTCTGCAGCCCTGCGGTGAGGGGCTCAGAAGGAAGCCCGTCTTCAAAGACAGGACAGCTGAGGCGGCCGTCCGTCCAGAGGGCGAGTCAGAGCCCTGCGCGCCTGCTGCGTGGTCTCCAGCCCTCTGCACGGGCTGCTCGCTGTGCTGCTCCTCTCCCTCTGCCCGTCCGATCCACAGCAACTCAGCGAGGAGGTCTACTGTTTCTAACTCTCTACTTTGAAACAATTTCACAAGGACAGCGCAAAGGACACTGCACACCCTTTCCCGATAGCTCAGCTGGTAAAGAATCAGCCTGCAATGCGAGAGACCCTGGTTTGATTCCTGGGTTGGGAAGATCCGCTGGAAAAGGGATAGGCTACCCACTCCAGTATTCTTGGGCTTCCCTAGTGGCTCAGCTGGTAAAGAATCCGCCTGCAAGGTGGGAGACCTGGGTTCGATCCCTGGGTTGGGAAGATTCCTTGAAGAAGAGAATGGCTACCCGCTCCAGTATCCTGGCCTGGAGAATCCCGTGGACTGCATATAGTCCGTGGGGTCGCAAAGAGCTGGACACGACCAAGCGACTTTCACCTTCACACCCTCTATCAGTCATCTGTTGTGAATGCTTCATGCCTTCTGCTTGTCATTTGCACGCTCTTTGTTGCTAACCATGTATTTTTTCCTGAACTATCTGAGAGTAAGCTGCATACATTACACTTTGCATTTCCTGAACATAAAGATATTTTCTTATGTGAGCAGTGTGGTTAGCAACCTCAGGACATTTACCATCTATGAAGTACTTGTATCCAATTGCCTTCCAGGTTCCTGTTCTGCCAGTGGGCCCAGCGATCCCTGTACTGCCACACGGACAGCACACAGCAGGAAGCTGAGGCCCAGGATGTCACAGGCTGCGCCGGCGCTGCAGAACCATGAATGGGGAGACTGGGTTTGAACTCAAGCCCGCCTGGTGTCCTGGCCCAACCAGGGCAGAGGCCCTGTGCCACCCTCTCTCGGGGGGATGGGCAGGCAGGGGGCGCGACTTGGCATTGACTTTGGAGACAGCGCCAGGACGGATGGCTTTCCTGCAGCCAGTCTCAGCGGCCGCCCACGCCCCACGGGCCCACAGCCCGCACGGAGGCCAGCGCCCACCGGGCACCTTCTGGCAGAGACGGGCAGCCCGAGGAGGACCCCCAGGCCTGAGGCGTGAAACGGCGTTTGTCCTCCCGCCGTCTCTACACAAGCGGCCCCAGTCAGCACGTGCCCCAGGGTGGGCCTCAGCCTGAGGAAACCCAGCCCCGTGCCCACGGCCTTGGCTTGCCACGCAGCACAAGGGCGCTCTGTGCGGCCTGAAGGGGCCAGTGTCTGCAGCTCCGATTCCTCCCCCACAAGGGTCACGGTAAGCAAGGACTTATCCTCCAGGGATAAGGATGAAGGTCCATGGCTGCGCAGAGACCGACCTGGGCCATCCAGCTGGCAGGAGGGCAGGGGAGGGCCACAGCGGTGGGCGGGCCTCTCGGGGCAGCTGGGGGATGGCTGATGGCTGCTGCCCCAGGCGCCATCCTTCTGCGGAACTCCCTGCAAAAGACGCCTGGCCACGGGCAAGAAGCCGCACCCCCTCCCCAGCCGGGCTCTGGGCCGGCCCTGCGCCTCTGAAGCCCCACACTGACACCGCCTTCCACTCTGAGCGGAAGGGCCGAAGACCCTCAGGTGTAAGCATTCTGGGGTCCCAGCTCGAGCAGGCAGCTCCCCCGTGTTTCCAGTGAGGCAGGAGAGCCGAGGGGCCCTCCGAAACCCCATAAAGCGCCCACCGTGGCATATCTGGCTCAGTCTTCTCCCCCCGCCCGCTGCTCTCTCACGCCGTGTCCACCAGTCACAAGCTGTTCCAGATATGCAAGGAGGGGGGCCCTCATGGGGCTCTGGCCTTCAGGAACCCGCAGAGCAAGACAAAGTGAGCTCCTCGGAGGGGAGCCAAGTCCCCCATCCCGCCTCGGGCCTGGTGCCCAGAACCAGCCTAAGAGCGTGGAATGTTCTGGAGAAGGCATGGTTGCAGCAGATGAAGACACAGGACCCCGTTCAGCCATTGCTCTCAGCTTCGGGGCGGCTGCCGGCTGAGGGCCTGGCTGCAGACACATACCCCGGAAGCCCTGGTGGCTGCCCTGGGGAGACCCAGGCCGGGACTCCAGCAGGGCGGGGCGCCTAGCCATCCTGCTGCACCCCACCTCACCAGAGCCAGCTCTTCTGCCCTCTGCAAAACGGAAGGACCCTCAGCTGGGTGACCAGCCAGGGTGAGCAGAAGGGAGGTCTGCACGCACTTGCTGCCCTTTCTTCCTGCCTGACATCTCCACCAGGCACTGCCCTTGCAGACCGGCACCAGAGGGTCCACTTGTACGGATGACTTGTCTTGCTGCAAGGCGAAGGGCCCTCACCTCTAGGTGACCCCCTTCCCTTGATGGGCTTTAAGGTGGTGGGTGTTACTGTTCAAACTGAAATAGAAATGCCAGCCCGGGAGGTGAAGGAGGCCAGCAGAAGCATCTACCTTCAAAGGACACACACCTGGTCTATGGCCCAGAGCCACTCAAGGAGCACCGAGTCCCGCAGGATGCAGAATTCTGACTTCCCCTCTCCCGTCAGTGGATTTAGTCTGGGGAGGAAGGAACATTTAGTTTTCCGAGCACTTCCATATTCGAGACATGGTCACGACATCCTTGTGTATGTGTGTGTTTGTGTAAACATATATATACGTATATGTAACACACATAAAACAGTGCCTGGCACACAGATGTCCTCTGCGAAAGCTCATTGTTCTCAACTAATCATGAATCAACTCCCCATTGCGTCTACTAGTTGGCTTGACTCACCCCATGATAACCAGTCCATCCTAAAGGAAAATCAACCCTGAATATTCATTGCAAGGACCGATACTGAAGCTCCAATACTTTGGCCACCTCATGCGAAGAGCCCTGACTCATCAGAAAACCCTGATGCTGGGAAAGATTGAAGGCGGAAGGAGAAGGGGGCGACAGAGGATGAGATGGTTGGATGGCATCACCGACTCAATGCACGTGAGTTTGAGTAAACTCGGGGAGACAGTGAAGGACAGGGAAGCCCGGCATTCTGCAGCCCATGGGGTCACAAAGAGTCAGATGTGACTTAGCAACTGAACAACCACCCCATGGTTACAGTGAAAAAAGAAACAGGCTTCGAGGAAGGATCTGTCCAACATTACACAGCCACGTAATGGCACAGCCAGGATTCAGTCCTAGGTCCCCCAATGCAAAACCCTTGTCCCCACCTCCAGCCCTTTCCTGCCTCCCTCTGTCTAGCCCCCGAGGCCCATTCAGAAGTTATTCTGTCCCCAAAGCCATCCCCAATCCTGGCCCCAGGATTAATTCCCTCAGCACTTCAGGACTAACTTCACCCACTGTTTCCTCTGCTCAGTGCTTTATTAAAATCAGCGATGGCGAAGTGAAGGTGGTCATAAACCAGCGCAATCAGCACCCTGTACTGGGCAGGCAGGGCTGGGTGTGGACACTGATGACTTCAGGAGGCCGCTCTCCCTGGCCGGGTCTGAGCATCTGGCCCAGGCGCGGAGAGGAACTGGTCTCTAACTCTGCCCAGAGACACTGGCCCCAGTGTCCACCAGAGCCGCCGCCTCGCCCAGATCTAGGGGGTGGGCGGCCTCGTCCTGAGATCTAGCCTAGAGCCCAAGGGTTCTGGCTTTGTCGCTGCTCCATGGCCGGCAGAGCTGGGACCAGCTGTCTGACTTCTCTGTGCCTCGACTTTCTCATCTGTGGAGCAGAGGAGCAGTGCCTCTGCTACAGGGCTGCAGGGAGCTGAGAAATTAAACCGGCTAATCCTGTAGGAGCTGGCGCTGGCTCACAGCTGACTGTCCTCCACACGGAGCCTAGGTGTGAGCCCTTCCAGGTGACAAAGCCAGCTCACACCTCTGCTTAAAATGAAAATCCCAAAGCCTGCCGAGCAGGGAGGGAAGGAGAAAGTGACCGCCCGGCCCCTGGCCGCGGCCCCGGCCCGGAGTCCCCGGCTGGCTACTGCCGATCTCCCCGACCTGCTGGCCAGGTAGGCCCGCCCTCCCGCTGTCATCAGCAAGGTGCGCCGAGGCGGCCTCCCAGGCGGCACTGTTTGGGAGAAAAGCTGATGGTGGCAGCAGCAGCTGTTCTTTTCATTGCTGGGAACCTGCAAGGGCATTTCAAAGTGAAAAGAAACCTCAGCCTCCAGCAGGTGCCCCAATTCTGCCACAAGCTGGGTGTTTATCCTCGTCGGTGTGTGTGTGTGTGTTGAGGGGGCGTTGCTCTGCAAGAGACTGGGCTAGGCCCAGCTTCATTTCTCAATTCAAGAGAAGAAAAGCGAAGCGCGGCTTGAGCGTCGGCTCACATGTCCCTGGGTAGCCAGGCAGAGCAGGCGAGCACAGTCCAAGGAAAGGAGCAGCCTCCTCCAGAGGCTGCGGGCCGTCCCCTGCACCCATGGGTGGCGTGTGCAGGAAGGCGGGGCCAGCGCACATGGATAAGCCACAGGCCCTGGGCACCGAGACACTGAGAAGCTGCTCCGAGCTCCCCCGCCCCCCTTCAGTGACCTCCCCAGAGGACACATCAAGGGCAAAGGAGCCAGAACTCAGGCAACCGGACGCCACGTCCCTGCAGGAGAAATTACTTCTGCTTAAAGAGCGACGAACATTTCCCACCCAACCACTGCGGCCCTCCCCACCGCTCCCACCTCCCCCGACGCAGAGCGCCCTCTGCTCGGGTGACCAGAGCTGGTACACAAACAGCGTGTGTGGATGGGGGCGCGTGCATGCGTGATGGGCTGGGGGGTTGGGGGTGGGGGGAGGACTGCTCCTCTCCAGCGTAAACATAGATTCATTTATTAAGTGTTTCTCTGGCATTTCCTGTTGTTGTTGGGTTTTTTTTTTTTGCCTTCATCTTGCTTGTTTAATATTGCATTTGACATTCTCATTTTATAAATGGTAACAGAAGCAGAATGGATAGCTAAAATTAGCTTACGAGTGAGGATGATGCTACAAATAGCATAGTGAACAGCAGAAGCCCAGTGAATTCCACCCACCCCTCCTCTCCCTCCCCGTCATGTTGGGGCTGGTTCCCAGTGGAGCTCAGTCCTCAGGCTGACCGGGGGTGGGGGGAGGGGCGCAGCTGGAGGGAGGTGACAGGCTGGGTCTCCACCGCACCCTGCCAGGGTCAGCACCCACCCAGGCCTGGGGCCTCCGCGGATCCCCTGACCCAGAACTGCAGCCCCAGGTCAGAGGGGCCAACCCAGGACTCTCCTGCTCTCCGGCCCGCCGGCCACTCCCACTCAGAGGCCCCTGTTCTGGGGGTTAACTCCTCAAGTGTGCCCCAATGGGAGGAGGCAGGCTTGAGATCACACCAGGCTCTGACCTTAGAAGTGGGGCTTTTGTAACCTTCCTACAGGATGAGTCTGAGTCCGTTTCTCTGGGACCTAGAAAACCCTACCTGGGGGTCCCCTTCTGCTCTGCAGGCTGTGTGGCCCCCATCCTGTCAGGACCCCCTGCCGGTTGGAGCATCAAGAGTACCCACCTCACTCCCTGCTGCCCTGGAGACTTGGGTCCCAGACCTGCCCAGGTCTGCACACCTGCCTCTCAGTGCCCTGTCATCTGGCCAGAACCGCCTTACCTTAGGATTACATCTTCGTTCAATATAGTGATTCCAAGAATAAGGACAGTGATGACGACTTCAACGACAGTAAGACCTCTCACGATGCTAGAATGTGCTATGCACGGCCTGGTAAAGCCCTCTGCAAGCCCTATTTCCAGCAGTCTCCATGGTAGGGGCCACACTGCCTGTCTTACAGAGCTGACGCACAGAAGCCTGCCCGAGGTCACCGTCAGGAGCGGGCAGTGACCGCACTGTGGGGCGTCGGCAGTGAGCCGTTCACGGCACCACCGCCGGGAAGGCCTCTTGGGTGGACAGCACCCCAGGCTTCCCTCCACACCTGCTCAGTGCTCGGAGCCCCCTAAGAATGAAGGCACTGCTATTTTCTGCAGGCTGCGACCCCAAACCCTGGCATCTGCTTGCTGGCCCCTGCCCCAACTAGTAAAATGCTGCCTCAGGAGTAGTGGACCTGGGTGACCGCTTGGCTGAGAAGCTCCCCTTGGGCCCATTGAGATAAGCAGACCACCAGCTCTGAGCTACAGAGGATGAGGCCAGGAGTTGAAAACTGCGGTCTGAGGCCAAATCCAGCTGCCACTTATTTTTGCAAATAAGGTTTTACTTCAACGTAGCCATGCCCATCAGAGAAGGCAGTGGCACCCCACTCCAGCTCTCTTGCCTGGAAAATCCCATGGATGGAGGAGCCTGGTGGGCTGCAATCCATGGGGTCTCTGAGGGTCGGACAGGACTGAGCGACTTCACATTCACTTTTCACTTTCATGCACTGGAGAAGGAAATGGCACCCCACTCCAGTGTTCTTGCCTGGAGAATCACAGGGACAGGGGAGCCTGGTGGGCTGCCGTCTATGGGGTCGCACAGAGTCGGACACGACTGAAGTGACTCAGCAGCAGCCACCATGCCCATCATTTACATGTCATTCGTTGTGACAGAGACGAACCGCCTTTGAGGCTTAAAATATTTACTGTCTGGCCCTTGACAAAAAATTTATTGGTGCCTGGTTTAGGCCAGGTGGAAAGTTATAGTTACTAAGGGGGTTTCAGGAAGGCTGATTCCTTCAAGGCAACCAGCTTATATCCCCAACGACAGAGCAGGCCAAGCCCTCCCAGGGTCAGGGACTGAATCAGCATTTCCTGCAAGACGCCGAGGGCAGGGACCATCACCATTTTGGGGAGGAGGAAACAGGTGCATGCAGGTGGGGTACTTGCCAGCCGCAGGACCAGTGGCGGGCCTAGACTTCAGACTTGGGACCACATGTTTTGAAGTCCTGGGTGCTTCTAAATGACCCAGTAGGTCCCAAGCTGGGGACAAGGACATTCAACATCACTGGAGGGTCCAGACCATCACCCTGTGGATGAGCCTCACACACCTGCAGTCAACCCCCCAAGACCCAAGTCAGAGGGGAGGCGAGGATGCTGAGAGCGTCTTCAGGTGGTCTGGTCTCTGACCACACAGGGCTGTGTGCTGCCGAGAGCCCCGGACTCAGCCGGCTCCGTGTTCACTCCCGGGTTCCTTCCTCGTGACACTGGATCATCGATTTATGACCCAAACCCCCACGTTATCTCGTCAGCCACGATCCTCTCCGGAGCACTCAGACTTTAACGTGCACACAAATCACTGCAGATTTGTCAAAATGCAGATTCTGTTTCGACACATCTGGGGCAGGGGCCTGATATTCTGCATTCCTAACAAGCTTACTTAGCAATTTTTATCAGATCGCCTTAAAGAAACAAGGAAAAGGATGCTTAAAGGAATCCTATAGCAATCCCTGCATAAAACAAAACCTTGCCCTTATATCTACCAGTCAAATCTGTCCAGATTTTTCCATGATGAGGTCTGTCTAAGGCGGCAGCAGCGTAGAGTGGGAAGAACCCAGGGCGGGGGCCAGGAGGACACAGGTTCAAATCCCAGCACTGCCCTTTCAGCCGTGGGCGGCGGAAGTCCCCTCTTGAGTGAGCCCTGCTGTCTGACACCATGCCCATCATTTACATGTCATTCGTTGTGACAGAGACGAACCGCCTTTGAGGCTTAAAATATTTACTGTCTGGCCCTTGACAAAAAATTTATTGGTGCCTGGTTTAGGCCAGGTGGAAAGTTATAGTTACTAAGGGGGTTTCAGGAAGGCTGATTCCTTCAAGGCAACCAGCTTATATCCCCAACGACAGAGCAGGCCAAGCCCTCCCAGGGTCAGGGACTGAATCAGCATTTCCTGCAAGACGCCGAGGGCAGGGACCATCATCATTTTGGGGAGGAGGAAACAGGTGCATGCAGGTGGGGTACTTGCCAGCCGCAGGACCAGTGGCGGGCCTAGACTTCAGACTTGGGACCACATGTTTTGAAGTCCTGGGTGCTTCTAAATGACCCAGTAGGTCCCAAGCTGGGGACAAGGACATTCAACATCACTGGAGGGTCCAGACCATCACCCTGTGGATGAGCCTCACACACCTGCAGTCAACCCCCCAAGACCCAAGTCAGAGGGGAGGCGAGGATGCTGAGAGCGTCTTCAGGTGGTCTGGTCTCTGACCACACAGGGCTGTGTGCTGCCGAGAGCCCCGGACTCAGCCGGCTCCGTGTTCACTCCCGGGTTCCTTCCTCGTGACACTGGATCATCGATTTATGACCCAAACCCCCACGTTATCTCGTCAGCCACGATCCTCTCCGGAGCACTCAGACTTTAACGTGCACACAAATCACTGCAGATTTGTCAAAATGCAGATTCTGTTTCGACACATCTGGGGCAGGGGCCTGATATTCTGCATTCCTAACAAGCTTACTTAGCAATTTTTATCAGATCGCCTTAAAGAAACAAGGAAAAGGATGCTTAAAGGAATCCTATAGCAATCCCTGCATAAAACAAAACCTTGCCCTTATATCTACCAGTCAAATCTGTCCAGATTTTTCCATGATGAGGTCTGTCTAAGGCGGCAGCAGCGAGAGTGGGAAGAACCCAGGGCGGGGGCCAGGAGGACACAGGTTCAAATCCCAGCACTGCCCTTTCAGCCGTGGGCGGCGGAAGTCCCCTCTTGAGTGAGCCCTGCTGTCTGCTCCGTGCAGGGGAACGACGACCGCATGGGTGTAAGCTGCCTGGCGGGCATTGATGTCCTGCAGCGGGTCAGAGCTGGGGAAGGGCTCGAAGTGCCCCTGCCTGGCATGTTTCCAGCTGGACCCTGGGTCCTCACCTGCTGCGGCTGGCATTGCCCCGGACTCCTGAGGTGAGGGCTGAGCCAGGCCCCCGAGGAGGCCCAGGGCAGTCTCTGTCAGCCCCCACCTCCCTCCCTGAGGCTGTGAGAGGCCCTGGGGGCTGCACTGGTGACTAATCAGGCCCAGGAGGGAGGGAGGGTCATTACTGCACTGCGCTGGCGGGCTGGCGCTGGGGGCCAGGGGGCGCCCCTCCGGACGGTCACCACGTGGCCCACGCGTGCCCCGTGTGTTGACTGTGAGGAGCCACGTCCGCACTCCGTTCTGTGTCCGGTCGGACACCGGGACTAGGTCTTGTGGGTCAGGCCCTGAGCTCGGGTTGTAGGGGGTAGTGGGGAAGAGGTCTGTGGCCCCCAGGGACCCCTCAGAGGATTAGCCCTTCTTGCCAGTCGGGAGCCTGGCCCCGAGCTGAGGCTGCACCCTCTGCGTGCTCGCAGGAGAACGTGGAGCCACCTGGGCTGCCATGTGGCTGCTGAGAGGGGCGGTCAGCGGCCCTGGAAGGCTGGTGCCCAGCTAGATGATGCCGCTCTAGGTCCCCTTCAGCCACGAGAGGAGCGGCCTACTGGGTACGGACGGGAGCTCCGGACTCGGGCCTGGAACCTGCTGCAGCCGTGGAGGGGGCCGTGTGGCTCCGAGCCAGCTGCCTGATTTCTCTGCCTCACCTTGCTTATCAGCCAAGCACACGCCCATGGCTGACTCACGTCAGTGTATGGCAAAACCCACTAGAACACGGTAAAGTAATTAACCTCCAGTTAAATAAATAAATTTTAAACAATAATAATTAGCACCTCCACCAGGTGTGGGTGAGGATCAAACGACATCCATAACACAAGCACTCAGGAGATGGTGGTGTTGGCTCCCCCAAATACTGGCGATTCCTGGGGTCTCCTGTGGGGGCGCCAGGCGTGGCTCTGCCCATCCCCCTGTTGTGACCCTGACCTCCCCGGGGCGGGGGTGGGGGGCGCACAGGGGAGAGTTTCTTCAGTCCGGCCTCTCTGCTCCTTTGCAGGTAGAAGCACGTACCCCTCCATCAGCTGCTGGCTGTCCTAGACATAGAGAAGGACCCTCATCTCTTTCTCTCTCTTTTTTTTAATGCCCAGGAGATTCAACAACCAAATCAGACGGGAAGTGGCTATGGGAATGACGATATGCCTTACTGTCGCAGGGTCCCTCACCTAACCCTTTCTTGGTTCCACGATCATGTATACAGGGCCCACTGAGTGCCAGGCACAGGAGTGCCGGATTAAGAATCAGAAGAGCTGGATTCGAGTCCTGTGTTTGTGACTCAGCACGGTGAGTTCTCTCCTCCCTGTGGACAGGACACAACGGTAGCTGCAGGGGCTCGGGGGGTGTGGAGGGCGCCCCCGCCACTCTGTCCCCGCAAGGCTTCCAGGAGATGTCTTCACAGTGCTGGAGCACAGCCCAGTTTACAAAACACTCCTACGTACACTCTCACCGCCGCCCCTGTTTCTGCTTGGCAGACTCTGAGCTCTCAAAGTCTTTCTGATCTCTCATTTGAATTCTGTCCACAGCACAGTTTAAATTCATTTCCTTTTTCTGTGAGTCTTAGAAGGAGACACCAGTATCACAGAACCCAAAGCAATTCAGGATGTGGGCTCCTCTACCGATGTGCTTTGAATTCCACCCTTCTTCCTAGGACAGGAGCTTGCTGGAGAAGTCTTTTCATTGATGGCACTGTGGACCACAGCAAGAGCTAATGTTTATCAAGCCCAACCTGGGGCTTTTGCTCCTGGGATCCGCCCTGCGAGGTGGTCAGCAAGGCCTTCCCGTTACGCTGGGGCTCAGCCAGGTGACCTAACGCTGCCCTCTCCAGCACCTCAAAGTTCCCCCTTGGGGCTGCAGGTGGTGGGGCTGCGCTGGGCATCTACAGTGACGCCTCCATTGGCTTCTGTGATCCTGACCCGTCTGCCCCTGAGTCATGCTTCTTGCCTATGCCCATTCTTGCTTCTTCTCTTAAAACCAGCCCCAGAGTCCACAGAAAACAGAGACCTCACGCTCTGCACACGGTTACCTGCACCTGTCACCATCGGCTTCCACCCTGGTGCAAAAGAAAGGGACAAACATGACGGACGGGGGACAACGGCTGCAAACCTCTCTGGCTTCAGGCTGAAGCTCGGGGCTGAAGCTCCAGCTCCTGATTGTCCCCCGTGTCACCTGGGGGTCCACCTCCCCACCTCCAAACCAAAAATAATCACCGGCACAGCTTGCCTGGCAGCCAATACCCCCAGGCCTGTGCACCTTCCCCATTCAGGGGGCCCGGGGGCATATCCCGGGGGAAGGAAGCCCTTTCTGCTTGCGTCTCAGGCTTGTCGCCAAGCCAGTCAACAGTGAAGGGCTGTACATATGCATTTGCGGCAGCACCATGAGGCTCCTTGCCAGACGACATAGGGCCTTCCCGACGAACCGTGAAGTCCTGGCAACACAGGACCGGAGGCTGCCAGTGCCCAGGCAGGCGTCAGTGGAGTCCGGCCATAGCTGGCCCGGCTAGAGAGACAAGGCCTCCGGGCACAAGCAGCAGCTTCCTTTCTAAGCCTCGTCTCTCTAGTTTTAAAAAAGAACAGCAAGTACTGACCTACCGAGAGAGAAATATCAGCTGGAGGGGGTGGGAGCCAGTGAGGGGACCTTGGTTATTTCTCCACTCCCATCCAGCCGGTACCATTTCAACACCTGAGCTGACGCCCCCAACCCACAGGACGCAAAGAAACAGTATTTTCATTTCAGATGCATACGATGGTTAGGAACAATACGAACAATATTATTTTAGTGCCCTGGGAAAAAATAGCAAGTCAAATATTGAATCAGGCCTGTAGCAACCACATGCTAAGCAGATTGCTTTGATCTTATCCACACTAAAAGCTCTATTATTGAATTTAAAGTTGGTGAACACCTATCAGACCAATATACAATGTGTTCTCTGAATGCATGTTTCAGAAGCAAGGAATACTTTGACTAAAGAAAGAGAATATCAAAGTTACAGCTGTGAGTGAACACAAACGTGCCCTCCCTCTTTTCTTGGGGCTGGAGGTGCTGCTGGCTCCAGATGTTCTAGCTCCCAAGACCTGCTGACGGCTCTAGAAACACCTGCGGGGCTGCCGTCTTTCTGGAGCCAACAGGAAGGGGGTTCTCACCCACCTACTCAATTGGAAGAAAGGCGTTTAGACTTCCAAGCTGTCGTGCATGACCTGCACATGGTATGGCGCCCTCTGGTGGCCACTGCTCTGGGCTGTTGGTCTGGCAACCCAAACCTTCAGGGATCCAACACGCCTCTAGTCGCGCGTGTCCTCTAGGAAAGGGGACTTCTGAAGGCCAAAAGGAAGCCCGAACAACTGATCGTGAGGGTAACACTAGCTGATCAGAAGGAGAGAATGTTAATTACCCAGCAGGGCCTAAAGAGATAGATAATTTGGGCAATAAACTTCATATTTAAGACAGACCTCTCAAAAACCAAGCTAAACAGCAGATGCATGCCAAAACCAGGTATTGGCAAATTAAAACTTGCAGGTCAAATCTGAGACCCCCAGCCGCTTTTGTAGAGGCCCAGAGTCAGGAATGGCTTTGACATTTTTCTTTTAAGAATTTCTTTTTTTAATGTGAACTATTTCTAAAGTCTTTATTGAATTCGTTACAATATTGCTTCTGTTTTATGCTTTGTTTTTTGGAGGCATGTAGAATCTTAGCTTCCGGATCAGGGATTGAACCCACAGCCCCTACACTGGAAGGCAAAGTCTTAACCACTGGACCACCAAGGAAGGCCCCAGTTTTTACACTTTTAAATGTCAATCACTTAATAAAACTTTGTGATTGAAAATTACAAGATTTCAATTTTAATGTCCCTAAACAAAGCTTTATTAAACACAGCCCTGCTTATTCCTGTATATATTGTCTGTAGATGTTTTGTAGCTGGATAGTCAGGTGTATGGCCTGCAAAGCAGAAAATATATCCTATTTGATCCTTTACAGAAAAATCTTGTCAACTCCTGCCATTCACAGAACTAAACTCTTAGCCTGGTCCCTGCGCCCACCCAGCGCACCTTCAGGCATGACCAGGCTGCGGCAGTCTGCAGGACAACGGGTGTATACGGGGAAAGAGGAAGCATTTCAATGTAATCCCTACCAACTTACCATTGTTTCACTGACCTTTATTGAGGTATAATTGCTTTACAACAGTGTGTTAGTTTCTGCTGTACAGCAAAATGAATGAGTTATACGTATACATATATATCCCCTCCTTTGTAGATTTCCTTCCCACCAACTTACCATTTTATTATTGATTTCATGGAAATGAATCTCACAGACTTTCTCCACAACGTCTTCATTCTCAAAAGTGACAAAGCCAAACCCTAGGGGAGAAAGGAGGGGGAAAAAGACAGAGAGGAGAAGTTGAGTTCGGTTCCCTTTCTTTGATGTCCTGTGGTGGTGGCCAGGCCCCCTGGGAGGAGGGCAGGGAATGAATCCCTGGGTGGGGCCTCCAGCTTGAGGAAACGATTTCTCATTTGTACAGCGTACCCTTCCAACAGTGAGGAAAAGTTAATGATTTCACCCCCATGCGGCGGGCACATGTGGTTTACATCTGCCCGGAAGCAAACAGGAAATTTACGTGTCTGTTATTTACAAGGGTCAGAGCCCGCGGCTCCCGGCGGGAGGCGGGCGGGCAGGGGACAGCGGCAGCAGATGACCGCGGGGCCACACTGGCCCTTTCCTCGATGGAGTGGCCAGCCCTCGGGTCGGCCTCCAGACGGAGGCAGTTATTTGTCCTTTTCTTCCTGAATTACTTCCTCTAATACCTCATCAGGACATCCTGAGGCCTGGAAGAAACGATTCAAATCTCAGGCCTCTGTTCTGCGCAGGCATCCTTTTTCTACTGCGGCTTCAAAAGCGCTGCGGATTTGGTGCAGTTTAAGACTGTTTGATGCCTGCTGTCAGCCCGTCAGCTATCTGCTGTATTTACTCGGCTGGAGGCCGGCTTTGCTAGACAAGCTGCACTGAAGAATTTTGGCAGCCGACCACTGCTCAGCATCCTGAGTGCCTCTCGCCACCCTCCTGCCCTCGCTTTCTTCTCCTCCGGCCCCCAACAGGGTTCAGCATGCTGCCCCATCTGTGACCCCACTGGGTGAGCTGCGCTTTGACATACAGACCCACTCACGGGATGGCACCCTGCCCTGGATGAAACGAAGCCACAGCAGATGCAAGCAGGAGCACAGACACCCTGATGGGGAGGCCGCAGACCCGGACCCCAGTCCTGACTCTGCATCAAACAGATGTGTCCTCCTGGGAAGCCCCTTCTCCCCGCTGAGCCTCAAGGTTCGCACCTGCAACCTAAGGCGGTGAGACTGCATGCTGGGACCCTGTGGGGTCACAACCCAAATCCCTGCTACGGGCTCAATGTTTAGTGGCAGTGAAAGTGTTAGCTGCTCAGTCGTGTCCAGCTCTTCACACCCCCATGGGCTATACAGCCCACCGGGCTCCTGGGTCCATGGTGCCTCAGACGCTAAAGAATCTGCCTACAATGCAGGAGACTCAGGTTCAGTCCTTGGGTTGGGAAGATGCCCTGGAGAAGGGAATGGCTACCCACTCCGGTACTCTTTCCTGGAGAACTTCATGGACTCAATGTTTGTGTTCCCTCAAATTCATGTATTGAAATCCTCCCCCAGTGGGATCATGAGGGTGGAGGCCTCATGAAGGGGATCAGTGCCCTTATGTAACACAAGGCAGCCTGCTTCCTTGCGCTCTCTGCCCTGGGAGGACACAGTAAGACATCCATTTGCAAACCAGAAGAGGTCCTTCACCAAAAATCTGACCGTCCTGATGCCCAGATCGTGGGCTTGCAGCCTCCAATATTATGAGAAACACATTTCTGTTGTTGGTAAGCCTCCCAGTCTATGTGCGTGCTAAGTCGCTCAGTTGTGTCCAGCTCTGTGTGACCTTATGGACTGCAGCCTGCCAGACTCCTCTGTCCATGGGATTCTCCAGGCCAGAATACTGGAGTGGCTTGCCATTTCCTTCTCCAGGGGATCTTCCCAACCCAGGGGTTGAATCCAGGTCTCCTGCATTGCAGACAGGTTCTTTACCGTCTGAGCCACTAGGGAAGCCCAAATATGGGAGCGGGTTGCCGTGCCCTCTTCCAGGGGAGCTTCCCAACAGCTCAGTTGACCAAGACACTATCCTCTCCAAAGTTATGAGCTGGCCTGTGCACACCAACCAGGAACACGAAAATCAGAGCAGCTGCTTTAGTGTTATGATAATCAGTGCTCCTTGTCAACGACTACACATACAGATACTCCCTTTTTAAGCCTCTTTGTCTATGTCTACTCTGGGCCCCAGAAATCCCAGGTGGACAGAAAATCTCTCAGGACACTCTTCTCCCTGACCTGCAACCATCTTTCAAGGAACAGCGGAGAACAGGCTGCTGCGGGCATTGCACACCTACATCCCAGCTCCCGTGAGATCCGGAAGATTCCTTGGGGAAGGAATGGAAAAGGCCACTCCCTGCTCTCAATCTCCAGTAAAGCAGAGGGCAAGGATGACCACAGAATTGGCTATCACAATCTTTATGATGCTATGTAATTTACTGTGCTTGCTGTGCTCAGTGGCTTAGTCTTACCCGACTCTTTGTGACCCCATGGACTGTAGCCCACCGGGCTCCTCTGTCCATGGGACTCTCCAAGCAAGAATACTGGAGTGGGTTGCCATGCCCTCCTCCAGGGGACCTTCCCTACCCAGGGATCGAACCCAGGTCTCTTGCACTGCAGGTGGAGTCTTTACCGTCTGGGCCATCAGGGAAGCCCATGTAATTTATTACCAAACACCAAATACCAGGTCGGTGTTCCCAGCCTACGCAGCTCAGCCCAGGCCACTGCAGACATGTAAGGCTGGAGGTGAGACCTGTCGTGAAGTGCATGTACAAGCCTTTGCCACACAGGGTCAGAGTTGGCAAGTCTCTCGCAGGGTCTTTGGATATAATGTTATTTTGTTTAAAATGAGGCCCAACAGGAAACAATTCATCAGGTCCACAGACCCCTCTACACCAGGTCCCTGCAGAGAGCGCTTCAGCACTGACCGTCTCTCTGGCCCTCGGTCCCACAGTCACATCCAGGGTTGGAGGAGACCACACCCAGAGGCAAGTCTCTGAGTGATTTCTCCTTGGGCTTTGTTGTGACGGCTGCCCTAGTCCCCCTTCAAAGGGGCCTGAAAAGACGGCTAGCACCACCGACTCAATGGACATGAAACTGAACAAACTCTGGGAGATAGTGAAGGACAGAGGAGACCAGCGTGCTGCAGTCCATGGGGTCACAAAGTGTTGGACGCAACTGAACAACAACAACGTTCTCATCCAGGGAGGAGCTGCTGCAGCACGCAGAGGGCAACGTTTAGGCTGATCCCCTTCCTGGCCACACTTCTGGAAGCCAGATCCTAGAAGGGACCAAGGTGCAATGCCTTCAGAAGGTCCCCAAGCGGGGGAGAGGCAGCACGGCAGAGGATGCAGGCACCTTCTAGACTGGCTTCGAGGACAAGGGCTGGGCAGGGGCCTTACTCACTCTGAGTCCCCAGGACACACAGAGGCCCTAACACACAGCGGCAGGGGGCTGAGCACGACAGAATGAGACATTTCTGCTCCTCCAGGGTCTGCTGCTGCTGCTGCTGCTGCTGCTAAGTTGCTTCAGTCGTGTCCAACTCTGTGCAACACCATAGACGGCAGCCCACCAGGCTCCCCTGTCCCTGGAATTCTCCAGGCAAGAGTACTAGAGTGGGTTGCCATTTCCCTCTCCAAGGCATGAAAGTGAAAAGTCAAAGTGAAGTCGCTCAGTCATGTCTTTCTCTTAACGACCCCATGGACTGCAGCCCACCAGGCTCCTCCGTCCATGGGATTTTCCAGGCAAGAGTATTGGAGTGGGGTGCCACTGCCTTCTCCACCTCCAGGGTCTGAGCGGCTGGCTAACCCGCGTCATGGCCTTCCCTTGAAACCGACTCAGGCCCTCCTGGGCATAAACCCGCTCCCCGTGTGCCAGGCACCGTGCTGGACATGGACATCAACACAGCCTCGTGTCCCTCATCCAAGGGACAGGTCAGAGGTTCCTACTTCTTCCCTGTGCAGGCCTCCCCCTCCCTTGTGACCCTTACATCTAGTCCACGAGTCACTCTGGCGTCTCTTCTGTCTCTGAAGCTGCCCCTCTGGCCCAAACTCAGACCAAGGCAACATGCAAACCCTCAACACGCCAAGACGGGCCATTTCTTGGGCAGGGAGAGAGCCCCGCTGCTAATCACGATGAACAGTGGCCCCCAAAAGGAAGATGCACATCCTACCCCCTGGAAACTATGAATGTGACGTTATCTAGAAAAAAAGCCTTTTGCAAATGTAAGTTCAGAATCTCAAGAAGAGAGCACCCCACTACCAGGGTGGCCTGCCATCCAACAGCAGGCATTCTGTGCCTGCGAGAGGGAGGGGAGAGACTCCGAGGGAGATGGCCCGTGAGGACGGACGCAGGGCCTGCAGGGATGAGGCAGCCAGCCAAGGCAGGCTGGGAGCCCCGAGGAGCCGGGAGTGGGAGGGCCGGCCCCTGGAGCCTGCGGAGGGAACGTGGTCCTCCTGATGCTCTGATTTCGGACTTTAGCCTCCAGAGCTTCTGTGACTTGAAGCCCTCAGTCGGCGGCCATTTCTCACAGCAGCCACTGGAGCTAAGACAGCAAGGTGGCAGGTTCTGGCCCCTCCCATGCAGACAGGCCCCATGAGATCGCTCCAGCCAGACCAGGTACGCGCTTTGAATGGAAGGCAGGAGAGTGTGGACAAAAGAGGCATGCCCGTCTGTGCCACCGGAAAAGAAGGTGGGTCAGTGCCCGTCCAGGGCAACCCTCCAGGAGCCGGAGGAGACTGGTTTAATGTCACCTGGTACCCAGGTAAGTCGAGTCACCTAGAAGCGGCGGGTTCAGTCCCCTGCCAAGGAAACTGCTTTTCCCCACTTCTGCCTGGTCCACCACGCAGTAACTATCAGAACTCCTGGCCTAGCGCTACTCCCTGCCACCGCTCAGAGACAAGAAGAGGTACGGAGGAGGGAGCTGGGAGACAGGAATTAAAATGCGACGGCTGCATGGGCAAGGGAGGGGGAAGACACAGAGCTTAACATCCCGGCTCCCTGCTGCTCCCTTCCCTAATCCCGAAGGACTCAGAATTCGAGTTTCACAAAACTGATTTTCCTGATCACGGGAGAGAGTCTGGATTTCAAGCCTATGTACCTTGGACGCAATACAATTCAGCAATGTCAAGACTCATTTGCAGTATTTTCAAGATCTATATCATTTCAACAGCCATGTCTGTTTGGCCCAAACAGAAAACAAACCTGATTATGTCTAAAATATTTATTTATTCCACTTGGAGAAAGCAAAGAAGCAACGAAACACTTAATTATCAATAAATGTTATTCCTGAACGTATAATCATTTTTATCTTACAGATGCATCCTCATTTACAATGAATTAGCAACTCAGTGGTGAGCACCGCGCCCTCCCCAACAAAATAAATTAAACCTGAGGTGTGAAGGGCAGAAGAAGGAAGTCAAAAATTTGGGAGGGATGGGGCAGTGGGTGGGAAAAATCCTTTTTTGGCATCAAAGCCTTTTCCATGTTTGAACTTAATCTTTTACTGGGCAAAATAAACGTAACATAAAATGTACCACTTTAGCTATTTTTAAGTGTACAGGATGGTGATGCTCGTTCACTCGTGACGGCGCACAACCACCTTTCTCCAGAACCATCATCCCAGAACTTTTCCCCCTCCCAGAGCAGAATTCTGTGCCCTGAAGCAGTGTCTCTCCCTTCCTCCCTCCCAGCCCCCAGTAACACTTATTCTCCATGAACTCGCCTACTCTGAGCACTTCATGTACTTGGAATCATACACTATTTGTTCTGAGTCTGGTTTATTTCACTTAGCATACTGTTTTCGGGGCATCGCAGTCTTTGGAACAGTCTGCCGAATGTACAGATTGCACACGGGACGCAGGAGGCTGGGTACCCTTGTGCCGCCAGTTCTTTCATTGAAAATCTAGGCATTTTTACAGTCCTCTGCTTAAACTGGTATTCTCAAAAAACAGGAAGCTATTTTTTTTCCTTTTTACCGTTTAGTATCTCATTTCTACGTGGAAGACGACACATGCTTTCAGCTAAACGTGGTTTTTGCCAACTAAATTTAAAATGCAGCATTTTAGACATTTATGTATCAATGTCTCCACAGTATTGTTTGTTAATTTTTAAATTAAGTCCTGACCAGTGTGCATTTGCGATTATACGTGTACTTATTCTTACCTAAGCTGACGAGACCTTCTCCGAGTGGCGTTTCAAAAGGAGCATGTACAAAACTGGCCTGCAGACATCAAAGTCTGTTTGTGCCCAAGTAGAATTGCTCCGTTTTCTTCTGTATTTATTGCTGCATTTCTCAGCATAAACCTACCCCATTGTATTTTTTATAAATAAATATTTTTTTTAACATAAGGGAAAAAAAAAAAAGGAATGGGAAGGACTATTTCCTGTTCATTTGTTTCCAAAAGAGAGCCTGGCAGAGAATCAGAAATGGAGTCTCATGAAGGTCCATCAGACGCATAGCAGCTAGGTGAAAAACATGCAATTATCCTTGCTCAAAAGCAAGGGCTGGGGAGTGAGCTGTGTGCCCCAGGAGAGTGCCTTCACCGCTCTCGCCTCTCGGAGAGTCAGCAGAGCTGGCCCGGTGTGCGTGGCGAGTCCTGCTCTGATCCCTGCCGGGGCAAGGACTTGGATACACGGAGTCTGTGAGGGCTCTCACGCCAGCAGGCCCTTTGGGGAACCCCCGTGGACACCTCTGCTCAGGGCATAGTCTCTCGGTCCTAAGAAGGTGCCATGGCAGAGCCAGAAAACATTTCAAAAATTACTTAATTTGGCTGTGCCAGGTCTTAACTGTGGCATGTGGGATCTTTGAACTTCATTGTGGAAGACGGGATTTTTCACTGGGGCATGCAAACTCCTAGTTGCAGCATATGGGATCTACTTCCCTGACCAGGGATCGAACCCAGGCCCCCTGCACTGGATGTGTGGTGTCTTAGCCACTGGACCACCAGGGAAGTCCCCTCCCGAGGCATGTAAAGCCGTCAGCCACCATCCCTAGGGGACAGAAAACAAGTTGGGTAAAGGAGCGTGGTACAGGGCCAAATTTTGGGGGAAAACAGGATAGTTCCCCAAAGAAACTCTCTCCCTCGTCATCAGCAAAGGATACCTGCCTGCCTCTCTCCAAGTCCCCAAGTTAACCCTACCCGCACCTCTGAGGGAGGCCAGGAGTCAGCAAAATTGGGACAAAGAAGGTGGTAGGAAGGTGAATCCCAAACAAAAAGAGATTTTAAAATGGACATATATAGGGTAGCAGTGAGCATTTAAAAATGCAATTCTACAGCATTCTCTTGAATGAAGCTATTATGGAAACTAACAAGTAGGCTCTATTTAAGAGATAAGCGTTTAACAGCCAAACCTTTTTTTCCCCTCTTTTATTCAATGAACAACACTGACTATTCACCTGAGTAATGCAAAGCTGTAAACACACACACACACACACACACACACACCTACACACACACACACAGAAGATGAGAGCTCCGAGAACAAGATGCCTCACAATTAAAATGACCTGCTCCAGACGCAGCCACTGAGGAACAGCCAACAGCTAAGAATTCTTTTTTAGGTCAGGAGGAAAAGACAGGGACGGCCTCCTCCTAGCCTCAAAAATAATTTTTCTTATCATATAGGTCAATGAACAAACACACACACACACACACACACACACACACACACACACACACACAGAAGATGAGAGCTCCGAGAACAAGATGCCTCACAATTAAAATGACCTGCTCCAGACGCAGCCACTGAGGAACAGCCAACAGCTAAGAATTCTTTTTTAGGTCAGGAGGAAAAGACAGGGACGGCCTCCTCCTAGCCTCAAAAATAATTTTTCTTATCATATAGGTCAATGAACACGAATAGGCAATCACGCAGTGTCCAATGCATCTCCAGTGAAAATCAATGCAAGTTAGGAGTTAACACACTTGGTTAATGGGGAAAAAAACGAGACAGAAAAAAACCCCAGACTGTCAAATTTATTCTGGGTATCCCACGAGGAATTTAAGGTACGCATACGCAAGTATATTTATAACCCACACAACCTCCCTTTCTGGCTAATAACCCAGTGTGGGTGGGAAGCACAAGCAGCCGTGGGCTGCTTCCAGGATAAATATGAATCCCTTGGGTCCGGGCGTGGGGAGCACTTTCTGGTTTCAAAAGACTTCTCCTGTTATCACCCTCCCTGGTCCCCAAGGCAACCCTGTGAGGGGCAGGGAAGCCTCCTCCATCGTCATTTTGCTCAACTGCCCGGCACAGTCACACGCGTCCTCCATGCGGGCACTCGGCCCCGAGGCCAGAGCAGAAGCTGACCAGGAGTCGTGCCTGGCTCCTTTCGTGCCTCCTCCTGCTGGTCTGGAGGGCCCATGGTCCCGAGAAGGGGAGGCCTGGGGCACGAGCCCTGGTGGTCTGCGGGCTTCAGCAAGGCAGCCGTGTACCCACTGACGACACCTCACCTTGGGCTGCCCACCCTACCCCCAACTCAGACCATTTCTGGGCCATGTCTATGGGCTTCAGCAGGTTTGGCAAATGGGTTTCATCTCCTTGGAAACGTTTTCCCGGAACTTTGGCTAGGACGTGAAGGCCCCTTACCTGGTGGGACCTGGTGGCTTCACATGCCCTTGAGTTTGTCTAAACAAACGTAACTCAGAAGACTCATCTATTAAAGAAAAAAACACGCTGCCTTTCCAAAGGAAAGGACACGTTTCTGATGACTGCCTGCCACTTGGGGATACTTGCTGCCTATTACCCGGACATCAGTGAAGTCCAGTCTGAGCTGCCATTACTTTCCTGAGCACTTTCAGACGTTGGTACTGGGCAGGAGGGGCCACCGTCCCAGGTATGATGCTCTAGGTGTGTGCCTGCTAGGTTGTTTCAGTCCAGTCAGACTCTGTGACCCTATGGGCTGAGGCCTGCCAGACTCCGCTGTCCATGGGATTCTCCAGGCAAGAATCCCGGGGTGGGTTGCCGTGCCCTCCTCCAGGGGATCTTCCCCATCTGGGGATGGAACCCGCGTCTCTTATGTCTCCTGGAAGCCCATATGCTCTCACACTCAAACACTTCTGTGGATTCCAGGCAGATAAGCAGGTCGCTTCCCACCAAACCAGGGCTGGGGATTCCTTTGATCATATTTACTGTCTGGTATCCTAAATGTGGTTTTTCATTACCATTCCACATTCTAATAATAATTATAAAAAGAGAAAGCTTACTATGTTTACTGAGCAGCTTTAATTCAGTCTTTACCAACCATCACCCCCCACCCCCCGACTCTGGTGGATTAGGGATGGTTGTTCCCACTTTACAGACTCGAGCACTGACGCTCAGACAGCAGGGGTGGGACAGCCTATGTTCATTTCACCCCAGCCTCGTTCCTTCACATGAAGGTGGATTACCCCAAACCCAGTATCTGCTGGGTTCTCGACACGTCCTGCCTGGGTCTGGAGCCCCACCCTTGTTGCTCAGCGAGACCCTCTACAAGCTGGCCAACAGTCCCTCAGCCTCACGATCCAGCAGGAGAGCACGGAAGAGACAGCAGTGCCGTCCCGGCCAGCTGAGTGTCCACTCTCTGGTGTAGACGTGCCCTTTACATACAGATACTGCAGGGGACAGTGAGAGTTTTAAGAGCAACACCCCGAAGAGCAATTTTATCAAGAAAACTAGAGCATCACCTAAGCGAGTCTGGCCAAGATGGGCACAAGGTAGGGACTCCTCTGAACGTTTCCAGACCCCAACCCCAGAGCTGCTGAAAACAGGACTGTATCATCAAAGAAGATGCTAGCAGACACCTCTTGCAGCAAACTGGCTCTCTAATTTACAGTCAACCGCCTTGGAAGGATGAACAGAGAAGCGCTCACGTCCTGGGCCTTGTTAAGAACCAGAAACAGGGGGCAGGCACGCTGAGTCGCGATGGACCCAGGACTCGGCCTCAGGGCTGGTCAGAGCAAAGGTGTGAGGGCCAGGAGGTCATCAGGGGCAGAAGCCTGCAACCACCCTCCTCTGTGGCCGGCAAACGGCCCGTGATGGGTCAGGCAGTCGGCAGACACCCCTTCTCTCCGCCCTGCCCAAGAGCCGACAGGCTGCCTCTCTGGGCCGGGGGGCGGGGGGCCCTTTCTGACCCAGCCTTTCCTCCCCACTGTGCCCCTTTCGGGCTGGCACTGCAGTCCTTTCGCAGGGGCGTCTCTCATGCACCTGCTGCCTCGTTTACACCAGGAGTTTGGCAGCTGGTTGCTGTAAACGATAATAAAATGCCTTTCCAAAAAATGAAGGAATGTGACCAGACACGCCAGGCATCATGGTATTAAAGCCGTGTCAATTAATTTCTCCCCCTGCTTGATAAACGAGCCCCATTCCATCTCTTAATAATGAGGAGAGAAACAAGAAAAGTTGACACTCAGTTTAATTTATTTTCTCAACTTGCCTCGTCATATTTCTTGCTGCCGTGCAGAGCTGGCTGGGGCTGTGGGGAATTACAAGTGGCTGGCGCACACGGAGAGCCGGGATCGGTGCAAATCGACACTTGTCTCTGTATCCCTGCACAGGCTGCATCGGGAGGGGAAGGGGCTCGGGGAGCCAGCTCGCACACCTGCGCCTCGCGGCTGGGGGAGTGGGGGCGGAGCAAGGAGCGATCTCAGGTGGAGGGGGGGCGGTGTGACAGAAAGGACACTCTCCCTCCAAACTCGTGCCGAGGAGCTGCTGGAGACCAGACGTCCTAAATTACTATCAAGCCACATGGGTGCCACTTGCCAGAGGGGAGCCAATTTCTCAACTGCAAAGGTGCTTTTCTTTCTCATTCTGCCTGAGGATGCTCTAGCCAATGCTTGACCTTGAAATGTGAGCATCAACCTTCTAAAGGTCGGATGCCGACCGTGAACCAGCCAGTATTTCATTAAGGCTTCGGCACAAGTAGGCACAAGTAGGCTTTTCATCCAGCCACCATAAGCTCAGGACATCTACGGAGGTCCCGAGACCATACACCAAGCTGGGGGTGAAAGTGAAGGGTGCTCAGTGTGGCCCTCGTGGTCTCCCGCTGGGTGAGGGGCCTGTTAGAAATGCAGGCCCCCAGGCTCTGCCTGCCTCCGAATGGGGGTCCTGTGGGTGTGGCCCAGGAACCTGCATCTCAACTGGCTCTCTGGAGATTCTGATGCTCCCCCAAGTCTGACTCTGCTTTATGCTTCCCCGTTTAGGATGAGCCAAGCGGAGACCTTTGGTAGGAAAGAACTTTGTATGAGAAAGAGAATCTGCAGGCTCTCCTCTCACGTGCAGAGAGAGACTGACGGCAGTTTTAGAAAGGCTCTGGTGTCTCTTTCGTGGACAACTAGACCTCGAAGCCCCAGGGCAGCCCCCGTCCAAGGCAGGGAGGGGGCAGATCCCAATAAAAACAAAGCTTCTCTCCCCCAGGCTCAGGAAAGGAGTGGAGGCCGCTTCACACTAAAGTGTAAATGACTGATCTTGTTTCCATTCCCAGAGGTCTTGGTGGTTTACTCAAATCAAATCCTTATGGGAAGGCAATTAAGCTCTACTTTAGAATTCCAAATAGGCATTCAGGCAATGGGAGATATATATATATATATATTTTTTTTTTTTTTACTGATGAGGGGCACCTCCCTGAATCTGTAAAGTTATATGAGTTTATAGATAGCTTTACAATGAGGGTGAGGGTGTGCCCGGAAAAAAATCACCCAGGAAGGGAGGGAGGGAAGCTGAAAAGAAAGGGAGAAGGGAAGGAAACAGGGAAGGAGGGAGAGAGATTCAGAGGCAGTTGGGGCAGAAGGAGAGAGAGAGACCGCTAACCACCCCCAAACCATTTTTCTAAGAGAGAAATCTGCCGTGAATACTGATGGCGTGATTTTAAAGAGCCTGCGGCTGCAGCGAAAGGGCGTCTCATCCCAGACTCTTGTTAAGCGAGGGGGAAAGAGCACCTGTGATCCGGGCAGACAACCCCAACCTCATCTCATTCCGAGTGCGCTCCACGGCAGTGATTCTGTGAATGACGCTTGTCAGGGCAGCAGATTAGTTCACAAACCTATTTTTTTGTGTGTGGTGTTCCATCTTGGTCGGGAAAATAGCCAGTTCTTGGCGAGAGAGACACATATTACTGCTGTTAAGTGCCAATATAAACTCTGGGACGCAGTGGTGAATTCACCAAATTAAACCGCTAGACAGCGGGCTGGGATCGGGACCCTGGCAGAAGGTGCCGCAGCGGCAGCGTGCGCCTGTGCGGGGCGGCGGGGCTGAGGTCACGGGCACAGCTGGGGCAGCGCACGTGGATGCCCGGGGGCGGGGGCGCGGTGCTCCCGAAACCACAGCGCCTGGGGGTCTTGGGGGCTTCCGCGAGCTCCATGGCCGCAGCTCGCCCTTCAAGGCTTCTAAACCTGGGGCTTTCTGAGCTCAGGGGATGGAGCTCCCCCCAACCGAGGCGGGCATCTGGGTGGGAACCCTTAGGTTCTCCACTCGCAGAGCGGGTTTTAATTTTGTCAGCCTGACTCCCACCCTCAGCCTCACCCACACAGGGAGCAACCTGGAGGCTCAGAGTGGGTGTCAGTCCGCCTTAAGTCCCTCCCGAGGTGGGGTGGAGACAGGCCTCTCAGTCTCTGGAGCAGGAAGATCTGGGCGCAAATCCTGGCTCCAGCAACACCTGGCTGTGTCACTCTGACCCTCAGTATCCTCCTCCGTGACAGAGAAATTAAAAAAAAAAAAGAAAGAAAAAAAGACCTCGCCAGCCTGGAGCCTCGCTTGAAAACTCCTGTGAGAGGTCAGCTACCCTCTTCCACAAGCAACAGGCTTTTCACGGCTTCTCCCCAACCCCAACCTCTATCTTCAAACGCTCAAGTTTGCCCTTTGCCGCGAACCTCATGTATTGAAACTCACTTGATATTTGTCAAAGAGATGTTCACAGGGCTTTGCCCTCGTGGGGGGAACCGCATTCGAGATGGAGAAGTAAACGAGTCACCTAGTCAAATTCCTGCGCAAACTCTTTACCTAAAAAGACCCCACATCACCTTAGGCTTACAGAAAGGGACTGATCTCAGAACGGGAGGCCGCAAGCGGGCTGAGCACAGCTGGACGCTGACTACTGCCGTGCCTGCTCAGGGCCAGCAGGACAGGAAGGGGATGGAAACAAAGCAAGGAGGGGTCGTGGACCGGAACCACAAGACCTGTGCTGCAAGGAAGGGGCAGAGGCAGCCCGGATCCCCTTCACCCGGGATGCAGAGAGGACCCCAGGAGAAGCCCCGCCACCGCTTCCCTCCAGCAAGTTCCCAAGGAACAGCTCCTGGCCCCAGAGAAAAGTTCCAGAGCGCCATCAGAAAACCACTACTTGGAAGCAGGTTCTCAGCGCTGCCACAAATTACACGACTTTTACGATGAGGCAGAGTTTCAGAACAGCCCCAACTGATGGTGCCGCGGCTGCATGCCCGCCGCCAGCTCCGGGCCCCCTGCAGAGGGGGCTTCTCAATCTGTGTCGCCAGGACTCCCTAGGCCTACGGAAAGCCTGCCTGGAGTGGCAGTGGGCGGCTGCCTGCCGAGATGCCCCTGCATGGGAAGCCCACCTCACTCACTGTGGGCCGGGGGGCTGGCCGCTTTTCCTTTCCTGGCTGTGAAGGAACTTTCCTTAACATCTGAGGCCAGATCTTCCCTAGAAGCAGAGACCAGTGGCCCAGGCAGCCTTGGGTGGGGTTGGCGAGGGGCAGGGAGCTCTGCCAGGAGAGCACGCGGAGGATGAAGGGGAGAGGGGAAAGGCAGGGCACTGGCCGGCCCGGGCTACAGAAGGGCTATTCAGGGCATCCTACCCAGCAGCAGCTGCACAGGCACCTGGGAACATGCTGGCAATGCAGAGTCCCAGGCCCCACCCTGGCCCCCTGGATCCGAATCTGCATCGCAACAAATCCCCTGGGTGATTTTTATGCAAGTTAAGGAAGCACTGATCTAGAACACTGATTCTCCACCGTGATTCTTACATCAGAATCACTTTGGAAAAATTGTAAAAATACTGGTCCCCAGGATCCATTTTCAGATTTGAGTTAGGTCTAGGATAACATCTCAGCATCTGCATGTTTTAAGATCTTTCCAGGTGATTTAGGTATACAGTTAGATTTAAGAAACACTGGGAAGGGACTTCCCTGGTGGGTGGTCTAGTGGTTAAGACTCTAGGCTCCCAATTCAGGGGGTGCAGGTTTGATCCCTGGTCATGGAACTAAGATCCCCACATGGTGCGTGGTGTGGCCAAAAATAAGTAAATCAATAAACAGTAGCTATTATTACTACATGCAAAAAAAGAAACACTGGGAAAAGGAAAAAAGCCCCAATACCTAATTTTTATTTTTCGTCTAAAAATAATTTTGAAAGTAAAAGTCGCTCAATCAAGTCCGACTCTTTGCAGCCCCAAGGACTGGAGCCGGCTAGGTTCCTCTGTCCATGGAATTTTCCAGGCAAGACTACTGGAGTGGGTAGCCATTCCCTTCTCCACGAGATCTTCCCAACCCAGGTATCAAACCTAGGTGTCCCTCATTGCAGGCAGATTCTTTACTGTCTGAGCCATCAGGGAAGCCCCCCAAATAATTTTAACTTCACTAATATTTAACATATGGAGTGAATGGGCCTCAGTTCAGTTCAGTCGCTCAGTCGTGTCCTACTCTTTGTGACCCCATGAATCGCAGCACGCCAGGCCTCCCTGTTCATCACCAACTCCAAGAGTTCACTCAGACTCATATCCATCGAGTCGGTGATGCCATCCAGCCATCTCATCCTCTGTCGTCCCCTTCTCCTCCTGCCCCCAATCTCTCCCAGCATCAGAGTCTTTTCCAATGAGTCAGCTCTTCGCATGAGGTGGCCAAAGTACTAGAGTTTCAGCTTTAGCATCATTCCCTCCAAAGAACACCCAGGGCTGATCTCCTTCAGAATGGACTAGTGCCCCCATATATCCAGCCATCAGAGAGACACTGTCTTGGATGGTATTTTACAAACCCTGGGAGGGAGAAAAGAAGCGCTCCAATGGGGATGAGGTCAGGGTGGCACCTTACTGGCACACCTGCTGCCAGCACAGCTAGTCCCCAGTGCTGTTCAGGCGTGACCAGGATGTACAGATGATGCGATCTGGCCTGAAGCAAAGGAACCCTTGCCAAACGGGCAAAGAAAGCCCGGGCTGGAGATAATGCTAACAGTATAAGCCCATACCGTTACTAGAGAATTGCAAGCTGACCCTTCTCTGCCATGAAACTAGATGCCTCACCAGCCACTTCACAACCGTCTGATCAGATGGAACAGCAGCAGCTGAGTGAGAAAGACCCCACTTTTCAACACAAACTTGTGCTTTATAGAAAGCCCTTGGAAAACAAGTGCTTGGAAAATATTTTTGTTGTTCTGTGATTTTGCTGCTAAAAATAATATGACTGTGTTATATATAAAAGCTCTTGTATCCACAGACTGTTAAAACTCAGAAACACAACTGTAAGACTCTTAAAAAAAAAAAAAAGGAACATTCCAGTGGATTTTGAACCCATTTGTTAAAAATATAAAAATGCAACACTTGATTAGTTTGCATGAAAACCTGATTGACATCAGGGAAGATGGAAATTTACAAGCTGAATTTCAACAAAATCCTTTGCATAATTGGAGGATGGGATTGAAAAATTAGTATCATGATTTA
>SJYC01064309.1:0-27416 GCA_006408675.1 Madoqua kirkii | reverse complement strand
CAACTTGGAATGTGAAGTCAAGTGGGCCTTAGAAAGTATCACTACGAACAAAGCTAGTGGAGGTGATGGAATTCCAGTTGAGCTGTTTTAAATCCTAAAAGATGATGCTGTGAAAGTGCTGCACTCAGTATGCCAGCAAATTTGGAAAACTCAGCAGTGGCCACAGGGCTGGGAAAGGTCAGTGTTCATTCCAATCCCAAAGAAAGGCAATGCCAAAGAATGCTCAAACTACCGCACAATTGCACTCATCTCAGATGCTAGTAAAGTAATGCTCAAAATTCTCCAAGCCAGGCTTCAGCAATAAGTAAACCGTGAACTCCCTGATGTTCAAGCTGGTTTTAGAAAAGACAGAGGAACCAGAGATCAAATTGCCAACATCTGCTGGATCATGGAAAAAGCAAGAGAGTTCCAGAAAAACATTTATTTCTGCTTTATTGACTATGCCAAAGCCTTTGATTTTGTGTATCACAGTAAACTGTGGAAAATTTTGAAAGAGATGGGAATACCAGACCAACTAATCTGCCACTTGAGAAACCTGTATGCAGGTCAGAAATCAACAGTTCGAACTGGACATGGAACAACAGACTGGTTCCAAATAGGAAAAGGAGTACGTCAAGGCTGAATATTGTCACCCTGCTTATTTAACTTCTATGCAGAGTACATCATGAGAAACGCTGGGCTGGGAGAAACACAAGCTGGAATCAAGATTGCCGGGAGAAATATCAGTAGCCTCAGATATGCAGATGACACCACCCTTATGTCAGGAAGTGAAAAGGAATTAAAAAACCTCTTGATGAAAGTGAAAGAGGAGAGTGAAAAAGTTGGCTTGAAGCTCAACATTCAGAAAAGGAAGATCATGGCATCCGGTCCCATCACTTCATGGGAAATAAATGGGGAAACCGTGGAAACAGTGTCAGACTTTATTTTAGGGGGCTCCAAAATCACTGCAGATGGTGATTGCAGCCATGAAATTAGAAGATGCTTAATCCTTGGAAGAAAAGTTATGACCAACCTAGACAGTATATTCAAAAGCAGAGACATTACTTTGCTGACTAAGGTCCGTCTAGTCAAGGCTATGGTTTTTTCTGTGGTCATGTATGGATGTGAGAGTTGGACTGTGAAGAAGGCTGAGAGCCGAAGAATTGATGCTTTTGAACTATGGTGTTGGAGAAGACTCTTGAGAGTCCCTTGGACTACAAGGAGATCCAACCAGTCCATTCTGAAGGAGATCAACCCTGGGATTTCTTTGGAAGGAATGATGCTAAAGCTGAAAGTCCAGTACTTTGGTCACCTCATGCGATGAGCTGACTCATTGGAAAAGACTCTGATGCTGGGAGGGAATGGGGGCAGGAGAAGAAGGGGACGACCAAGGATGAGATGGCTGGATGGCATCACGGACTCGATGGACGTGAGTCTGAGTGAGTTCCGAGAGTTGGTGATGAACAGGGAGGCCTGGTGTGCTGCGATTCATGAGTCACAGAGTCGGACACGACTGAGCTACTGAACTGAACTGAACTGATTCGAATAGGAAAGCATCTTCCGGTAACAAGACAAATTTAAAACTGATTGTAGTAGCTTAAAGGGAATATTCTTAACACATAAAGAACTTCTAAAAATTGAGGGGAAAAACACCAAAAACCATATAGAAAAATGGGCAGAGTTTATGAATGGTTTTACAGAGGGGAAGTGCAATGTCCCCAGTGCTAATAGATGATAAGAACTCAACTTCCTCTGAGTGTGGTAATGCAAGGTACTCTACTAAGATATCATTTCTCAGCTATCAGATTGGCAACAATCCATATTCCGACAACATATTCTGTTAATACAACTTTCACGAAGCAAATCCTCTCATAAATTGCAGGTTAGAAGTGCAAAGCATACAACTCCATGGCGGGATATTGGACCATCCAGCAAAATTGCAAATTCACATAACCTTTAACACACCAATCCCACTTCCAGGAATCTATCTCAGAAAGTAAACTGGTAAAAATAAAGTGACATAGTAGAGGTTAGCCACTGCCAGTAATTACATTAGTAAGAGGATGGAAACAATCCAGATGTCCATCATGAGGGCACTGGTTGAATAAATTATGGTGCACCCATACAATGGAGTATCATACAACCGAAGAACTAAGTAAGAAGGCTCTCTACATACATGAAATAGTTTCCAGGACATAGTGTTAAGATGAGAAAATTAGAGAATAGCGTTTATAGTATATTTTATTTAAGAAAGGGGGAATACGAATATAGAAACACATATTCTTATCTTATCAAGAGGTAATAATGGAAGAATAAATCAGTAAAAACGGGGGACCTTTAAGGAGAAAGAAGAAACAAGATAGAAAGGCAAAGATGGAGCCTAATGGAGACTTAATTGCACGTAATTTGTTGTATAGTTTTAACTTTGAAGTCATGTAAATGCTGTAAATAAAAATAAAATTATAGATGAAGAAGAAATTTATAAAAGTTGGGCAATGCAAATTCATAACTATGGCATATTAGATAGTTGGTTTAGCCACCCAAAGAAGAATTGTTGCAAATGACTCTATAAAACAGGGTGTTGACAGTATGTCCTTAAATGGGTAGATCCTGAGGACTGAAAAGAACTGTGAAGAAGTCTTAACCTGCATTCAGTGGTGTATTCCCAGGTGGTGCTAGTGGTCAGATCCCAGAACAGCCTGAGTGGAGAACTGTAATCCCTACTGCAGGAGGAAATTTCCTACACCCAAAAGAAATTTTAGGAACTGGCTGAGTTGTACGAATAGGACTCAAAAAATATATATGGGAGTGGATCTTTAGGATATTAGACTAGGGAAAGGGGCAGAATATGGAGCTAATGTGTGCGAGCACACACCTGTGACGTGGGACCCAAAGTATCTGAGACCAGTCTTATTACCTAGAATGGTTCCTTGAAATCTGAACATGACAATAGCATTCAGTAAATGAGGTAATAATGTCAGAAGTCAGAACTGCCTTGGCAGAATATCAAAGAAGCCAAAAGATTCAGGAAAACATGAGTTATAGAATGTATGATGTAAGACTACTGAACACTCACTGCCAGACCATGTGCTCCTGGAGGACACAGACAATGGCTCATTCACTAAGGCAACAGAGAGCTCACTAGTGAGAGGGGCACTGGTATCTTTGAAGGCCAGGCTGACAGTAAGGGATGTCACCATGGAACTGGACTTCCTAATATTAGTAGGAAAGGTGGGATTCTGGAGTGGCAAAACACACACGTGTGGCAGCATCTAACACCAGGGCAAGAGGCCTGATTATCAAAATTGGCAGAAGACCAGAGTGGCATTCAAGGCATCTTGACCTGCAGGGATCTATGGTGTTGGCTAGTACACTTCATAGTGATTAGGAAGATGGCAAGAGTGTTGCTTATAAGGAAAAGTACCCATAGCTGGAGAGCAAAAGGCTAATACCTGTCCTTCATCCCCTTGTGGATCTAAGTCAGACTCACAAACCCTTAAGCCATAAATGAGGGATATTTAAATAAGGGCCCTGTAATGCCAATTTGAGTATATACAGGAAGTAGTTTTCCAATCTTTCCCCAAAGAGACCCGTTGCTTTTTGCCAGGGTAATATAGTACCTTGGGTTGAATGTGTCTGGATCCACCCCTTGTTTATTTCTCTGGTTCCCAATGATAGCTTTGGTTACAATGCATAAATGGGATGAATATCTTTAAGAGGTCCTTCACATTGGCTCCCTGGCTGATGGGGAGGGTGGGGTGATAAAAGCCATTTTCATAGGAAGGACCATGTGGAAGCTATCTTTTGTCCTGGTCAAGACAGTGAATCAGAAACAAAAGGACATTTCCCCAAAGAGACCCGTTGCTTTTTCCAGGGTAATATAGTACCTTGGGTTGAATGTGTCTGGATCCACCCCTTGTTTATTTCTCTGGTTCCCAATGATAGCTTTGGTTACAATGCATAAATGGGATGAATATCTTTAAGAGGTCCTTCACATTGGCTCCCTGGCTGATGGGGAGGGTGGGGTGATAAAAGCCATTTTCATAGGAAGGACCATGTGGAAGCTATCTTTTGTCCTGGTCAAGACAGTGAATCAGAAACAAAAGGACATTTTGAGAGGAATTACCAAAATGAGTGCTACTGATGGAGACTTACAAGATGCAGGGGCAGTAGCTCCCATCACACCGCTATTCAATTCACTTTTCCAGCCTTTGCAGGAGCCAGACTCTTCTTGGAGAATGGTGGTGGGAAATGACTGTGAGCGCAATCAGGTCGCCGCAACTGCAGCCAAGCTGCCTTGGCAGTTGTGATATCTCTGATATTTGATATGTGGCTGCTGATAGGGTGAATTATTTTTTCCTTCATTCTTAATAATAGGAAGGTGAAAAGCATTTCTCTTTTACATGGCTAGGAAAGCAATAAATTTCCCCTATTATTCCTCTGTTGAGAGATGTGTTGGAGCAAAAGAGGTAGATGCTGTGGGAGTCTAGACCACCTGTTCGTGTCATTCACTTGAGCCATCTGGATGTGGTCAGGCTGAATCCCGAATGTATCATTTTTACCATACAGTGGATTACTTCTGTATCCGCCCAACCTTATGACTCATTGGCTCCGATAATACTCAGATCATAGGGAACATTTGCGGTTGCCTAGTCACTGGTGTCCCACGGTCAGGCATTAGTCATGGGTAGAGCCAAGAATCAAGGTATGGCCTCGTTGCAGAACCCTGGGAGTCTGTACTGCATCTCTCTTACTGAAGTTTATTTAAAACTCCATGGCATCATTATCCGCCATAGTTACCTCTATGATTATCAGTGCTGCTGGGTAATATAGCCTAAATGTCAGGGAAGTTTATACTACTGCCTAGACAAGCGGGGGAGCCCTTTATGGCTTTTGGCTTCAAACCTCATAGGAAATTCTCATTTCTCTGAGTCATACAATAGGACTTGATTTGGCTCTAGAAGCATGAGTCGAATGTCAATTCTAGCCAAAAATGGGCTGCTACCACATTAAAGCACCACTTAAAGATGCCCCCAGAAATCATGGTGAAAGAACCCCTCCAGATAGCCAGAGCTACCAGCAGTTGGCTTAATGTGTGTGCGGATGTAAACTCCTCATCAGTAGTGAATAGCCCAACTTATTGGTCAGGGACTTGGAAGGAAAAAGACTACAGTCCATATACCAGTGTCCTAACCAGCTTGACCTGGCCTTTTAGCTGACATTTATCTAAGCCATTCCACCATTTTTATCAGGCTGGTCATCCCTTGGTGATGAAGGACATGAAGACTGCAACTTTGATTTGAGGCCAGTGGGTCTCACCTGCTTGGTGGTGTTATGAAACATGTTCTTTGGTTCAATGTCGTATATGTAACATAGGATTCTATAAAGAGAGATTAGGCATTTTGTCAGCCCTTAGATAGTGGTGGATGGTGATAGAGACATTGAATAAAAGAATTCTACCTAATAAATGCAGAAGGATTAATAGATTTAGAAAATAACCTGTGATGGTTAATTTTATGTGTCAACTTGACCAGGCCATGGCACGTTCAAAGACTGGGCTAAACATTACTTCTGTGTATGGCTGTGAGGATGTTTCTGGATGAGATTAACATTTGAATCAGTAGGCTGAGTAAAGCAGATCAACCTCCCCAGAGTAGGTAAGCATCTGTTCAGTTGCTCAGTGGTGTCTGACAGTTTGTGATCCCATGGACTGCAGCACACCAGGCTTTCCTGACCATCATCAACTCCCAGAGCTTGCTCAAATCCATGTCCATTGAGTCAGTGATGCCTTCCAACCATTTCATCCTCTGTCATGTCTCCTTCTCCTCCTGCCTTCAATTTTTCCCAACATCAGAGTCTTTTCCAATAAGTCAGTTCTTTGCATCCGGTGGCCAAAGTACTGGAGCTTCAACTTCAGCATCAGTCCTTCCAATGAATATTTAGGACTGAGTTCCTTTAGGATTGACTGGTTTGATCTCCTTGCAGTCCAAGGGATTCAAGTGTCTTCTTCAGCACCACAGTTCAAAAGCAGCAACACTTCGGCGCTCAGCTTTCTTTATGGTCCAACTCGCACATTCACACATGACTACTGGAAAAACCATGGCTTTGACTAGACACATCTTTGTTGGGAACGTAATGTCTCTGCTTTTTAATATGCTGTCTAGATTGGTCATAACTTCTCTTCCAAGGAGCAAGCATTTTTAAATTTTATGGCTGCAGTCATGATCTGCAGTGATTTTGGGGCCCAAGAAAATAATCATCCAACTCATTAAGGGCCTGAATAGAACAACAACCATTAAAAGCAAAAAACAGAAGAAGGAAGAATTCATTGCTTCTTCTGCCTAACTACTTGAGCTGGGACATTGGGACATTGCCTTCAGATTGGGATTTAAACCATAGGCTCCCATGAGTCTCAGGCTTTTGGACTCAGATTGAATGACACAGCAGGCTCTCCTGATGTCCAGCTTGTGGATGGGAAAGCGTGGGACTTCTCAGCCTCCATGATCTCATGAGCCAATCTCCATAATAAATCCCTTTACAGAACGCTGTTGGTTCTGTTTCTTTGGAAAACCCCTAATACTTCACCAGTTTGCAAACTGGAATGAAATAATAGATTTAGCAGTGATTATCAATAAACACCAACATAATTAGAGAAAAGGTTGACAGGGAATTTGACAGTGGAGGCTGACATGAATGAACCCAATGATCATTCTTAACATCACAGAAGGGAGTGAAGCAGATTTCTCTTCTTGTGATGTGATACAGTAGGCACTCCCCTGTGAATAGGAAGCCTGAACCGAACTGAATCTTTGAATCTAATGATCAGCTTACGGGAAATTCAGGGAACATGGGAACAAATTAAAAAATAACATAAAGATGCGATCAGATAAGCCCAAAATGTAAGAGATTCTACTACAAAACAAACAACCCAATTTTTCCAAAAAATAATTGTGATGTACGAATTTTGGATTCTTATTGGAATGAACTAAGTATTGAAAGATATTTTTGAAACAACGGGGCATTTTGAGTATCGACTAAGATGAGATGGTGCTCTTAAGGGGTTTTTGTTCATTTTATTAGCTGTAAGACATACTATCATGGTTTTTAAAGTTATTATCTAGTATAAATGCCTGCATGGGTGTGTGCTAAGTTGCTTTGGTTCTGTCTGACTCTTTGCAACCTTATGGACTGTAGCCCATCAGGCTCCTCTGTCCATGGGACTCTCCAGGAAAGAATACTGGAATGGGGGACTTCCCTGGTGGTCCAGTGGTTAAGAATATAATTTACCCCCTAATGCAGTGGATGTGGGTTTGATCCCTGGTCAGGGAACTAAGATCCCACATGCCATGGGGCTACTGAGACCATGCACTGCCAGACCTGGGATCTGATGCAGCCCAACAAATAATAAATAAATATTTTTTAAAAAAGAGTACTAAACTGGGTTGCCATGCCCTCCTCTGGGGGATCTTGCCAACCCAGGACCCAAATCCATGTCTCGTGTCTCCTGCAGGTCATAGACTGCAGGCAGATTCTTTACCACTGATCTTCTGGGGAAGCCCTGTATAAATGCATATTGACCTATAAATTCCTGGGATTTTCCTTCAATACTCCAGAAAAAAAAAAGGGAAGTTGGAAATGAAACCATAATGGAATATGTTGGTAATTGTTGAAGATGAATGATTGGTACATTGGTCTATTGCAACACCATTCTCTCTATTTTTCCAAGTATACACTGGGTTTCCTTGGTGGCTCAGCTGGTAAAGAATCCACCTGCAATGCAGGAGACCCTGGTTCAATTCCTGAGTCAGGAAGATCCACTGGAAAAGGAATAAGCTACCCATTCTAGTATTCTTGGGCTTCCCTGGTGGCTCAGATGATAAAGAATCTGGCTGCAATGCAGGAGACCTTGGTTCAATCCCTTGCAAAAGAGAATGTCTACCCCTCTGGTATTCTGGCCTGGGTAATTCCATGGACAGAGGAGCCTGGCAGGCTACTGTCCATGAGGTCACAAAGCATCGGACACAACTGAACAACTTTCACTCACTTCACTGGTTATCCAACTTTTTGCCCTTAGATCTATTCTCTGTTCTACTTTGCCGTGCTCTGTACCTTTAAGGCCAGTCTTGATAGAGAATCCTCGACTTGCATTGTCGGCTGGTTTCTGGCTGGGTCCAGCCGAAGGGGGTCACCAAGCAGATGGGGAGGAGAGAGCAGTTGGCGTTTATTCCCCCTCGCTTCTTCACTGCCTTCCTGACATTCTAAAAGCTCTGGTCTGCGGTAACAATGGTAATAGTCAGCTAGGGCTGCCATAACAAATACCACAGACCAGGCAGCTTAAACAACAAAAGCCTCTTTCTCACAGTTTTGGGAAGCTAGATCAAGGTGTTGGCAGGGTGGGTTTCTTCTGAGGCCTCTTTCCCTGGTTTGCAGATAGCTGCCTTCTCCCAGTGTCTTCTCCTAGTCTTCCCTCTGTACCTTTGGGGATCCTTCTTTCCTCTCCTTGTAAGGACACCAGTCATATTGCATTCAGTTCAGTTCAGTCGCTCAGTTGTGCATGACTCTTTGCAACCCCATGGACTGCAGCATGCGAGGCTTCCTGCTTCCCTGTCCATCATCAACTCCCAGAGCTTGCTCAAATCCATGTCCATTGAGTTAGTGATGCCATCCAACCATCTCATCCTCTGTCGTCCCCTTCTCCTCCTGCCCTCAGTCTTTCCCAGCATCAGGGTCTTTTCCAATGAGTCAGTTCTTCACATCAGATGCCCAAGTATTGTAGTTTCAGTGCTCAGCTGGTAAAGAATCCACCTGCAATGCAGGAGACCCTGGTTCAATTCCTGAGTCAGGAAGATCCACTGGAAAAGGAATAAGCTACCCATTCTAGTATTCTTGGGCTTCCCTGGTGGCTCAGATGATAAAGAATCTGGCTGCAATGCAGGAGACCTTGGTTCAATCCCTTGCAAAAGAGAATGTCTACCCCTCTGGTATTCTGGCCTGGGTAATTCCATGGACAGAGGAGCCTGGCAGGCTACTGTCCATGAGGTCACAAAGCATCGGACACAACTGAACAACTTTCACTCACTTCACTGGTTATCCAACTTTTTGCCCTTAGATCTATTCTCTGTTCTACTTTGCCGTGCTCTGTACCTTTAAGGCCAGTCTTGATAGAGAATCCTCGACTTGCATTGTCGGCTGGTTTCTGGCTGGGTCCAGCCGAAGGGGGTCACCAAGCAGATGGGGAGGAGAGAGCAGTTGGCGTTTATTCCCCCTCGCTTCTTCACTGCCTTCCTGACATTCTAAAAGCTCTGGTCTGCGGTAACAATGGTAATAGTCAGCTAGGGCTGCCATAACAAATACCACAGACCAGGCAGCTTAAACAACAAAAGCCTCTTTCTCACAGTTTTGGGAAGCTAGATCAAGGTGTTGGCAGGGTGGGTTTCTTCTGAGGCCTCTTTCCCTGGTTTGCAGATAGCTGCCTTCTCCCAGTGTCTTCTCCTAGTCTTCCCTCTGTACCTTTGGGGATCCTTCTTTCCTCTCCTTGTAAGGACACCAGTCATATTGCATTCAGTTCAGTTCAGTCGCTCAGTTGTGCATGACTCTTTGCAACCCCATGGACTGCAGCATGCGAGGCTTCCTGCTTCCCTGTCCATCATCAACTCCCAGAGCTTGCTCAAATCCATGTCCATTGAGTTAGTGATGCCATCCAACCATCTCATCCTCTGTCGTCCCCTTCTCCTCCTGCCCTCAGTCTTTCCCATCATCAGGGTCTTTTCCAATGAGTCAGTTCTTCACATCAGATGCCCAAGTATTGTAGTTTCAGCTTCAGCATCAGTCCTTCCAATGAATATTCAGGACTGATTTCCTTTAGGATGGATTGGTTTGATCTCCTTGCAGTCAAAGGGACTCTCAAGAGTCTTCTCCAACACCACAGTTCAAAAGCATCAATTCTTCAGCACTCAGCCTTCTTTATGGTCCAGCTTTCACATCCATACATGACTGCTGGAAAAACCTTAGCTTTGACTAGATGGACCTTTGTCCAATACTGGATTAGACCTAATCTAATGACCTAACCAAATGACCATTTTAACTTATTTCTTTAAAAGCACTCTCTCTGGATACAGTTACATTCTGAGGTAGTGGGATTTAAGACTTCAACGTGTGACATTCTGGGGAGGTGGTATCAGTACATTTGAACCAGAGAGTAAGTATTTTAGGCTTTCTGAGCAATATGGTCTTGATCACCAAAACCCTGCCATTGCAGTCTAAAGTAGCTATAGATATTATGTAAATGAATGAGCATGCCTGTGTTCCCCTAAAACTTTACTTACAGAAACAGGTAGGAGGTCAAATTTGGCCCTTGGGCTGTAGTCCACTGAACCCCGCATCTGATGCAGCTCCCGTCAGTCAGCCTCTTTCTCCTATGTTCAGTTCTCAATGGTCTCTGCCCTGTAAGCCACAGGGTGGTAACAGTCCCCACTATTGCTGCTCCCTGGGGGCCACGCTTCCCCTCTCTGGTTTCATGAACCTGATCACACTTTCCTCAGCCCCTTCATTTAGATCTCTTCAACTAAATGCTTTTTGAGTATAACATTCGTTTCTGGTAAGGACACTCATTGAAATAACACAGGTTTGAAATTCCCCATAGAAGAATCATAATGAATGAAAACAGACGAAAAGCAAACATTTAAGAATTATTTATTTAGCTGCTCTGGGTCTCCACTGTGGCATGAGGGATCTTTAGTTGTGGCATAAGAAATCTCATTCCCTAACCAGGAATCAAACCCCGGCCCCCTATATTGGGAGCATGGAGTCTTAGCCACTGGACCACGAGGGAAGTCACTGGGAAACAAAATTAATGTGACTTGGCTCTTGGCTCTGTAGACCAGAGGCTGGATAGGGAACCTGGCAGGCACTCAAGATGAGGACCAAGATAGGGCCGGTGCAGGCAGAGAGCAGGCCAAGGGCCTGGCCAAGCCAAGAAATGGGCCAGGGACAGGCCAGCAGCCACAGGCGTCCCTGGCCAGCGCCTGGGGCCCAGCGCGGAACAGCCATCCCTCAGCAGGCCCAGCGCAAGGATGCGGAGGGCGCCACCTCCCCCTGCTGCAGGCGTGTGGCTACAGTAATTCTCCACACCCAAGCACCGTCTCAGAGAGGCGTGGGACAGTCGGAGAGGCTGAGAGGGTTTTTGTTTGTTCGCTTGTTTATTTTACTTAAAGAGGCGAACCATGACTTCTAAAAATTTGCATTAAACTAAGTTTATAGAACTGGATAGAAAATATTTTATCCAGCAGCTGGGAGCCTATAAAAAAAGAAAAAAATCCGAGTAGATACAGACAACTGGAGAAACTACATTTTCTCTGCAGCCCCAAGAGACGAGTAGGTAATTTGGGGACTGGCTCCAACTGTAATAGGCCTGTCAGCTCCAACAAGAAAAAGGAGGCTGAGGTTCACGGGCTGAAATAGACTCCCAGGTGACTCGGATACTGGGGTGCACCTCCTGGGAAAACCCAGAAACCACAGCAGCCAAGGTCAGCCTCCCTGAAAGGTGCAGAGCTGACTTCACTGTGCTCAGCTGGCTGCAGGGGCCCTGGGAAACAAAGCCAGCCCACTGGCCGGCCAACCTCCCAGCTCCTCCCTCCTCCCCTTTGTGAACCGCGCTCTCCTGTGTGTTCCTGAGGAAATGGCACACATTTCCCTGCCTTTGGTGCCGTTGGCAGTGCAGCTGTTTGCCCCCATTCACCTGCCTCCTGAGGCCACAGGGAGAGGAAATGAGGAGGGTGAGCTCATCCGAAAGGAAGGAAGCCAGGGCCCAGGGTGAGGGGTGAAGCCAAAGGGCATCAGGGATTTAGGTGTGAGTGTGGGGCCCCCGGAGCCAGGGGGTTCTCGGTCCTTGATATGCTTGCAAATGTGTATCCAAAACTCCTACATTCATCAGAGCAGCCTGGTACAATCTGAGTGCTTACTGGCTGGCAGGAAGGGGGCCCTAGTTCGGGCTACTAAAACAGAATGCCATAGACTGGCTGGCCTATAAACAGTGGACGTTTATTTGTCAGAGTTCTGCAGGATGCAAGGTGGAGATCAGTGCACCAGCAGGGTCAGGCTCCGGTGAGAGCCCTCTTCTGGGTTTTCACATGGCAGAGAGGGTGAGAGAATTTTCTAGAGCCTCTTTTAGGAAAAGGGGCCCTTATCCCGCTCACGAAGACTCCCTAAAAACCTTACCACCTAAGACCGTCACATTGGATTTTAGGAAGTCAATAGTCAATCCATAACAGGTGAAAGCAAAAGAAATGATTAAAATCAACTAAAATTATTTCAGTCCTTCAGTCAACCAGTACGTTCTGAGTGCTTGGTTTGAGCAGATTGATGTTTTGGGGTACAAGGGGTAGAGTGACAATTGAGCTGGCAGGGTAGACATCAGGTAATAGACCATAAATAGGTACATGGGTCTATATACACACATACATATGTACTGTATATAAGACCCCAACATATGAACAAGTTCTGTTCTGAGAGCACGTTCCTAAGTCCAACTTGTTTGTTGAGTCCAACAAAGTTAGCCTAGGTACCCAGCTAACACAATCGGCTATAATAGTCACTAAGTTGTGTCTGACTCTTTTGTAACCCTGTGGATTCTAGCCCACCAGACTCCTCTGTCCATGGGATTTTCCAGGCGATAATACTGAAGTGGGTTGCCATTTCCTTCTCCAGGGGAGCTTCCTGACCCAGCGATTGAACCCATGTTTTCTGCTTGGCAGGTGGATTCTTTTCCATCGAATCACCAGGGAAGCCCCAGCTATATAGTACTGTACTGTAACAGTTTATAATACTTTCACACTAATAAACATACATAAAAACAAGCACAAACAGTAAGCATTTTTAATCTTACAGTACAGTACCTTGAAAAGAACAGTAGTACAGTACAACAGCTAGCATACAGACACTGGCAGGCACGTTCACATCTTTGAAAGTTTGTAACTTGAGGTTTCATATGTCTGGGACTTTCTGTATATACTTTATGTGTTTTTGTGTGTATGCATAAAATGCATGCATACTATACTCATCCACATGCATGTACAGTACATAGATAACACGAGGTAGGGATGAGCGCTTTGATGAGAAATAGAACAGGGTGAGGGGAGAGACAGCATCAGAGGGTCAGTAGCTCTCTTCTGTAGCAATGTCCACGCACTTCGTCTCTAAAGCACCAGATGGTAAATGTTTAAGGCTTTGCGACTCATATGGTCTCTGTTGCCACTACTCTTGTCCTGATTACTCCACTTCTTGGGGCTTTGGAGAAATCGCTTCACCCCTGTGTTTGCCACCATTTCCATGTTATAAAATGGGACTCAGGAAAGTCCCTACTTCCAGTGGTTGTTAAAAGATAACATGAAATTATATTTTTAAAGTTCTTGGCACCAAATAAACATGAAAGGTTTCTGCCTTTGTTCCTCCTCCCACTCCCCAAGTCTGCAGGTGGATACAGCCATCAGGTCACCTGGCCTGCCCTCACACTTGGCCCCAGCTGTGCAGACCCCTCTCTGCCTTCATGCACAGATGAGCCCAGTGGGTTACAGTCCATGGGCTGACAAAGAATAGCACAGCGACCGAGCACTCTGCCTTTTAGTCCTTGGTATCAGGAAAGCCCCAACCCCAGTTTGGCAGACCGGTCTGAAGCAGCCGCTTGGAGGAGAACACACGACCCCCACACAGACACTAGCTTGATTCATCTCGTTTAGTACCTTACAGCGATCCTGTTGCTTTGATAGACAAGGAGACCGAGGGACATGGATGACAAGAAGTACTCAGCAGCCTCCATGACGCCATTCTGTTTGACACACTTGATGCTGAAGAGACAGGGAAGAGTTCCAGTTGAGAGAGTAGCAGGACAAGTGGTCCAGAGATGGTAGGAAAGGTGTCCCTCCTCCATTGCCATCCCATTACCTGGCAATGTTTAATCCACCCTTGAGGTTCCCCAGGGTCCGCAGGATCAAGCTCTCCCTCCTGCAGCTTCTCTGCGGACCTTTCTCTGGTTCCATCACACTCCATCACCACCGCCTACTCTGTGCTCCATCTCCTCATGGGCTTCCTAATCTAATACATTTGAATTAATGAAAAATAAAAGCTTATTTGATGATGGAGAGAACTCCCAGGACATTGACATTTCAGCAAAGTTTTCATTCATTTGAAGGTGGACGAGTCCCAGTGGTGTTGTCAGACACCTTGGTAGCCCCTCTGAGTATATTTACGTAAGGAAAGGGATAAGAAAGCTTTGTATCATTTTAACAGATGAGGAAACTGAAGCTCAAAGAATTTCTCAGTGTAGTTATGCCTTGCTATTTAGCTCATGCTAAATTACATGCCACTGAAATCAGGAATATAAAACCCACCAGCCTCCAGCTGGAAGAGATATTTAGGTCAAAAAATGAAGGTTGATTGAAGCAAGACATTAAGGAGGAGTTCCAGTTGGATATGGAGGAGAAAATGAAGGGATATTTGCACAGATATATTGCACATTCATTACATTGCAACAGAATTTGCTGAAACAAAGGTCCGTCTAGTCAAGGCTGTGGTTTTTCCTATGGTCATGTATGGATGTGAAAGTTGGACTGTGAAGAAGGCTGAGCACCGAAGAATTGATGCTTTTGAACTGTGGTGTTGGAGAAGACTCTTGAGAGTCCCTTGGACTGCAAGGAGATCCAACCAGTCCATTCTGAAGGAGATCAGTCCTGGGTGTTCACTGGAAGGACTGACACTGAAGCTGAAACTCCAGTACTTTGGCCACCTCATGCAAAGCGTTGACTCATTGGAAAATGTCCTGATGCTGGGAGGGATTGGGGGCAGGAGGAGAAGGGAACGACAGAGGATGAGATGGCTGGATGGCATCACTGACTCGATGGACATGAGTTTGAGTGAACTCCAGAAGTTGGTGATGGACAAGGAGGCCTGGCGTGCTATGATTCATGGAGTCTCCAAGAGTCGGATACGACTGAGTGACTGAACTGAACTGAATCTTAGTCCATTTTCCATAAATCCATTTACTCATATCTAGAACCCCCACTGAGAAATTTGTTTCAGATCTCCTTTAGAAGTCTTATTTAATTCCCAGTGAGCCTCGCCCAGTGGCAAGAGATTTCCAAGAAAAGGGAGGGAACCTAACTCTCTTCTTGGTTTAATTTTATTCTGGAACACTTGTGAAGGCTCAGATCCAAGGGGAGAAAAAAATACCCTTCTATTCCAGGCAGCACAGCAAGGACATGGTGCTCACATTTGCTTAAATTTGGAGGGAAATAGGACTTTCCAAGAGCCAGGGGCAGGTAAAACAAAATGAAAGTTTCAGTCTTATCCTGTGAAGATTTAAGAGGAAGTATACTTTAACAGTGCAAGAAAGATGGATGGATGGATGGATAGATGGGTAGGTGGATAAGTGGCTGAATGTACAAGTGTTGTTGTTGTGGTTCAGTTGCCCAGTCATGTACGCCTCTTTGTGACCCCCATGGATGGCAGCACACCAGGCCTCTCTGTCCCTCACCATCTTCTGAAGTTTGCCCAGTTTCATGTCCATTGTATCGGTGAAGCCATCCAGCCATCTCATCTTCTGATGCCCTTTTCTCCTTCTGCCCTCAATCTTTCCCAGCATCAGGGTCTTTTCCAATGAGTCCAGTTGTTCACATCAGATGATCAAAATATTGGAGTTTCCACCTCAGCATTAGTCCTTCCAATGAGTATTCAGGGTTGATTTCTCCGAAGATTGACTGTTTTGATCTCCTTGAATGAATGGATGGATAGTTGGATAAATAAGTGGGTGATGCATGAGTGTGTGTGTGTGTGTGTGTGTGTGTGTGTGTTTGTTGTGGGTAGATAGGTGGGTTATCAGATGGGAGGGCAAACAGATGGGTAGACAAGTGGATAGGAAGAAATAGATGGACAAAGTGATAAATAGATGGATGGGTGGTGGGTTGGCTGGCTGGTTGGATGAGTGGATGGAAGTATAGATGAATGAATGAATGGGTGGTAAATAGGAAGATAGGGGTGCTAAGTGGCTAGCTAAATCCCAGTCATGTTTGTGTTTTGTTTCTCCTATATGGTATTTGAATTAATAATTCTCATTAAAACACAGAAGAATGTACCTAAAAATCTGGATTTCTGGCTTTTCTTGAAAAATCAGCTCTGGCAAAACTGGGCCTACATTCCTTCATGGAAACAACTGATGAGTAATGACTGCCCGCTTAAAATTGGCATGCAGGCATCAGTCCCCCAGGGTCCCACCACTCCACGGTAGCCCTGATGCCTGCCAGCCTCACTCTTTGACATTTTCTACCTGTCCAGTCACCATTTGTAAACTCATCATGACAGAGTGAGAGTGAAAGTCGCTCAGTCACCTCCGAGTCTTTGTGACCCCGTGGACTATCCAGTCCATGGAATTCCCCAGGCCAGAATACTGGAGTGGGTAGCCCTTCCCTTCTACAGGGGATCTTCCCAATCCAGGGCTCGAACCCAGGTCTCCCACAGTGCAGGCAGATTCTTTACCAGTTGAGCCACCAGGAAAGCCCAAGAATACTGGAGTGGGTAGCCTATCCCTTCTCCAGCAGATCCTCCTGACCCAGGAATTGAACCGAGGTCTCCTGCATTGCAGGCGGATTCTTTACCAATGGAGCTATCAGGGAAGCCCTGTTAACTCATCATAAGACCTAGTAAATATGGGCCTTTTAGTAAGTAGTCTCACGGTAAGTTCATTGTTTGATACCTCTGCCCTCAAGCTCCTGGTAAGAAGCTCTCCATCTCCCTTCGCATTACTGCCAGTGTCATAATCCACCTCTTAGAGGCTGGCGATGAAGGCCTGGCCCCACTGCACACCTCCTTAGTATGGAGATCTCACCTGTTAGCACAACATGAAAAGCATTTCAGGCTCCAAATTCTCACCTACCCTATTCAGCCATGTACATGAACTACTCTATCACCACTGCAAACTAACATAGCTAAACTGCTTTCCCCTTAGGCAGGGCATGAAGCGACAGTTCTTTTCCTTTGTGCATTTCACCAGCCAAGAATGGGTCCTCAATCATTCTTGGTCTGTTTGGTGAATTCTTCATCCTTTAAGGCTCAGTACAAGTATGGCCTCCTCCTTGAAACCCTCTCTAACCACCCTCTCCAGACAGAATGAGATGCTGCCTTCTCTCTATCCCCTGCCCCATACTTGGACAATTATGAAAACACAGCCCCGTGTGACAGTCTCTCCCAGGAACCACACCACCTAGTCTGGATCCTCAGGGCCCGGCAGTTTCCAGCCTGCAGTTGCTCTCCATACGTGTCTGCTGTTGAACGAGTCATGTAGCTATGCGGTGCTTACTTCATCATCAAGATATCGAGAAAATGCTTTACTGTAGAAGTGACTCAAGTTGTGTACTGAACACCTACAGGGGACACTGACATAGTCTGAAATAGGAATGGCATTCCTGGATTGTGCAGCGCACAGCAGGATTGGAGGACCTGTCCACAGACCATCCCAACCGGCAAATCTCAAGAAGAGATGTACTTCCCTCCAGCTAGGTCCAACAGAATAGACTTTGTCTATTTACTATATATGTGACTTTGGACAAGTTGCTTCAGCTCTCTGTGCCTCAGTACATTCATTAATAAAAGAGTTCCTTCTTGATGAGGTGGCATGAGAGTTATATTAACAGTGTTTGACCTGATCATTACCATCATTGTCAATATCATCACCTTCATCATCATCACCACTGCTCCCACCATCATCACTACCACCACCACTTAGAAATTCAGGATTACTTTGATCCTAGACTGTGAAGAATTGTTTGGCCCACATTTCATACAGCCCCTGGAGACCTACATCAGAGTGGCCTGGACGTCCTCTCTCCTGCTTCAACATCCCATGGAAGTTCAAAGCCCTCGCTGTGATTCCTCAGGCTCTCAGGGTTGGGGGATTTATAGTCTCAAGACTTTTGCTTCTGTTTGTGCCTCTGAAGTCAGTATCACTTTGAATATGATGTGAAACTCAACTCCTTCCTCAGCCAACTCATGCACTAACACACACACACACATGCCACTTCTAAGCATCTGTGGGTAAGTTGGAGGGGAGAAGTAGAAAAGAATTGTAACCACAGACTTACGAAGAACTTAAAATTCAACGTCACACATCCCAGTGCTTTACAGTTCCCGCTGCCACCATCACACCAGGGACCCGTCTCTGCCAGTTTTCCCTACGCATTCACATGGTTGCCAGCTTCTCCTTTCTCATGGACATATCTCTCTCTGCTCCTCTCTGAAACAAAGAAAGAACTGCTCTCCTGAACTCATTCAGATCAGTTTAGCTTTGTCCTCCATCACCTTGCCATGCCTGGGACGTTGCCTCCAACTCAAATATAATTCATTCCCCAGAATTCTGGAGACAGCTTTCCAGGCACTAAAATTCTCTCCTCTACTGTGCTTAAGTGAGGCCAGCTTCCCAGGTCTGCCACCTGTGCAGACACAAAAATCTATAATCTATACTTAGAAGGGCCATGCTTAGGGTTTAATGGTTTTTAGTCACTGTCTTGAAAGTCTTAATGGTTTTATGTTCAAATTTGTGTTCTATAAGTGCAGGCCTTCCCTGGTAGCTCAGTCCGTAAAGAACCTGTCTGCAGTGCAGGAAACCTGGGTTCGATTCCTAGGTCAGAAAGATCCTTCTTGAAAGATCCCCTGAAGAAGGAAATGGCAAACCACTCCAGTATTCTTGCCTGGAAAATCCCATGGACAGAGAAGCCTAGCTGGCTACAGTCCACGGGATCACAAGAGTGGGACATGACTTACCAACTAAACCACCACTGAGTGCAGGCCGCTGGGTCTTTATCTCGGTGAGGCCTGGAGCCTAACTTTCCACGCTGTCTTCCCCTCCAGTCGCCTCCTGCCTGCACGCTGACTCTGAGCACCCAGGCGTGTCTGGCCTCTTCCTCCCTACCTCTGCCCCGTGACCGATGCTGCCTTTCTCCAGGGGTGTACGAGAGGCACACACACGGATTAACTGATTGAAGGTATAAAACTTGGCACATAAAAGATATTCTTGTTTCAGGTTTCCAGGACAGAGCCCCATCTGCTCTGCAGCCCCAGGTGTGGACCTCTCCAGCCACCTTGGCTTTCAATTCTCCCCCTTCTGAGTGGCTCCTCCATTTCACCCCAGATCTGATAGCGTGGCCCTTCTTCCTAATAACATCCACTGCCGTCTTCTATCGATTAGATGTCACAGTCCAGGGTCCCTCAGCTGAGTCAGAGGTGACTATTTTCCTCCATCATTCCCCTAAGAAGGTTTTCAATACTGAGCTCCACCTTCTTCCTCAGAATCCTGCTCCTCCTCTGTCATTCAGCTCTAGATCTTAGTTCCTTGACAGCCTCACCAGGTGTATCTCTGAGTTCTTTTCAACTCTGACTCCAAGAGTGGAACTTACCAAACGATTCTTCATGCCTCACCCCACACCCATCCTGCCTTCTTTCCCTGACCCATGGAGCTGCAGACATGTGCCTCCCATTTCCAGGTCAGGCCTTCATTCTAGGTCCACAGTTAGTGGTCTGCTCTAATGAGGTCATCCAGGCTGGGGAAACTCCATTTCACTTCCCAGTACAACACCCTGGTTTGTGTAATCCCTGAGCCCATCTTCATGGAAGCATTTCCCCACACGCTGTGCCCCAGGCAGGGAAGGCTGCCCTGGCAGAGTCAGCAAGATCCCCTGGGCCTCTCTTGGATGGCTTCGGGAGAAGACAGTGATATCCTGTACTCTTTCCCTCCACCCCAGCTACCTCTTTTTCTCAAACTGTTAGGTGACCAGCAGCCTAAGAATTTGCTCAAGGTGATACAGAAGTCGTCTGACCTTCCTGCCACAGACTCATCTCACAGCACTGGGGCCTTTTTGAATCAGTAGGGCAAGTGGCATGGAATCGAGTTAATGGCTAGACCATCCCCTTGACTTTCAGGAATCCCAGTTCTCCAGTTGCTTCAGAAGTGCTGGTCATTGTCTCTGGTGAGTGTCTCTTTTCCAACACAGAAGAGGGCTCTGCCCATTCCACCTTCCCCACAGGTGCCTAGGCCAGAGTGGACTGTCAAACACAGAGCCGGCATGCCAGTCTGGGTGTAGCCATTACCACTCAGCCTGTCAGTAACTTCAGTGACAGGCTCTTTTAATTATGCCCATCTTCCAATTCTTGTGATTCATGGGGCTTCCTGCCGGGAAGCTCTAGGCATATGACGTAAGCCAGAGGAATCAAATCAAACCAGCCCCCTGCCCACGGGAATTTGCCAAGTGAGGGGGCATGTGATCCACACTGACCATTCAGGGGCCTTCCCTGGGACTTTATATGTGGGCTCCAGGAGACAGAAGCTTTCTTCTGCTGGAGTTTCCAAATAGTGTGATGGAAGTCTGGCGCTGAGATCATTCGGTGACAGACCTCCCTCATCCTCTTCTTCCCTTTAGCCACTGGAATGTATGACTACATGAAGGGAAGCAGACTTTGAAGAAGGGTGGAGGAAAAGACAGCAGAGAGGGTTAGAGAGAAGTGGGTAGAGAATAGTGGAAGGAAGAGGGAGCCCTCCAGAATCCAGCACATGCTGTAACCAGTTCTCGCCACCTCCTCTAAACAAGCCTCAATCACTCTGCTTCTCTGCTTCTTTAGCTCCTCCAAGCGGGCCTTGACATCAAGTTCTCCCAGTGAAACAATCTGGCTAGTCATCCTCGACTTTGCTGGATCCAAGACCATCTCGTGGCTGGTGGTTAGAGTAAGGATTGGGTGTCCCTAGGCAAAGTGGCCAATCGCCCTGTGATCAGGGAGATGGGAGTCACAGGGTGCCACAGCAGCAGCTGAAGGCAAAGAAGTTCCAGAAAGGAGTTGGCAGCACAGCACACCTCCTGGAACTGGGGCCATCCAGGGGCACTAGTCATCCCCACACTGGATTATTTAATATTTATTGATTCATGGGTGGAAAATACTGAGTTGATTGCCTGTAACTAACTCATACAGGGTTACCGCAAATTAAAGGGAGCTAGACATGAGAGGCAAAAGAAAAAAAGCAATTTCCTCAAAAAATGCAATGTATTTATTTTTTTCCTCTGTGTCTGATTTCCTTTGGGTTGGCCCTGATTTCCTTAAAACCTCCCAAACCCCTAGACTCAGCTTGCATCTGGAGCCACCTCCCTAGTCCAGGCCCAGTCCTTGCCAAGAACGGAGAAGCTGGCTCGGCAGTGAGGGCTTCCCAGGACACATTAGCCACTGTCAGGGTGAGAGATGATCAGCCGTTAGATTAATTCCTTATAAAATATCACTTAGGCCAGAGTAGGTTAGCTAAATATGTGGTCTTAAGAACTGAACTGAAGAATTATACAGAGCTTCTCTTTTGGCTCCAACAAAGAAGAGACAGACAGGGCTGGAGAGGTATAACTGTGCAGGGGCCTGCACGGTTGCTGCTGGGCTGGTTGCCAAGTGACTTGAGGGCAACATCAGTGCGATGAGAGGGCTGAGGTTTTCCTGCTCCCAATAGGACCTTCCCGCCCCCTGCTAACCCTGCATGTCCCTCCCGCTGAAGTGGACAGCAGTGGAAATCAAGAGGCTCCCTCCCTCCTTCTCTGGAAACACCACCCAGCCTCCAGTCTCTGCAGACTCCGGTGAAAGACGCCAGGAAAGTGGAGTGCAGAGCAGTGCAGAGTGTGCTGAAAATGCTGGGTCAGAGCACACCGACGGTAACGCACAGGTTTGCAGTTCATCACTAAGAGAAGCGTGAATCCACTGCCTTCCTCAGGTGGCCTCGGCTCTAGCCATGCTGGTTCTCTCCATATTCTTCAAACACAGCTGCATGCCCCCACCTCGAGACCTTTGCACAGGCTGTTTCCTCTGCCTAGAATTCTTTGCCCACACATTTCTGCATGGCTTGCGTTCTCACTTACTTTGAATCTTTACACAAATGTCACCTTCTCCACGAGGCTCTCCTCGGTTAGTGTATCAGAAGTATCAGTCATTCCAAACTGTTGCTCTTTTCTGCATTGTATTTTTTTCCTCCTTATTATTTACACTTGATATATTTTACTATTTAATTTGTTTATCTGTTTCTCAAGTTTCATGAGGTCAGGGATTTTTTCTCTTTCATTCACTACTAAATCACCAGCAATCAGTCCCCTCTTATAAGATTCTGATTGTCCACTGCCTGGCACACAGTAGGTGCTCAAAGCATATTTGTTGAATCAATTAATCCATTGGAATGAGCCCATGTTTGGAATTGGATCTGGTTTGAATGTGTGCTCAACCAGTTAGAAACATTACATCTCTCTGAGTTTCAATTTCCTTATCTGTAAATTGGGTATAATGTCTTTTCTATAGGGTTCCAGAAAGGAGGGTAAAGAATCCACTTGCAATGTAGGAGACAACAGGAGATGCTGGTTCAATCCCTGGGTTGGGAAGATTCCCTGAAGAAGGGAATGGCAACCCAGTCCAGCATTCTTGCCTGAGAATTCCCAAGGACAGAGGAGGCTGGTGGGCTACAGTCCATGGGGTCACAGCTGAATGACTGAGAATTCACACTGAGGGGAGGGTCATGAGATAATGCATGTGAAGTACTGAACCACAGTGTTTGGTTCAGAGTAGGAAGAAAATAACCAACAGTTATCTTGCTATTGGGAGAATGTAACTGACTGTTACTACCCAAAAGCTTGAGAACAGGTCAACAGAAAGAATGAAAACCTTCAAATCTGCCTGGGTTTGAGATCAGAGACAAAATAAAACTCACATGCCAAGATGCTTCAGTATGGCAGCCCCTGTGTGTGTGTGTGTGTGTGTGTGTGTGTGTGTACATGCACGGATACACCATCACGTTCTTATAGAAGTTAGAGTTCATGAGTTTTAATCCCCATCACAATTATTCCAAGCTCTATCTTTGAGTATCCATGAGTGCACAAGTATTGTAAACACAACACACATATGTACAAGGGGCTACCCCCACCCCCAGGAAAGGGACCCTGTGGCGGGCTTTGCTGTTGGGAGAGAAACTGCGCCCTGAATGGCATGACTACACACAGGGTCCTTCCTAGAGGCTGTCCCTGGCCAAGCATGGCTCTCTGTCCCTCCCTGTGGCCCTCTCGACAGCCTCAGACAGCCTTCCGAGGCTTCTTGAAGGGACAGAGAGACACAGAGACCCTCCAGTGGTCTGACTGCAGGGGGAGTGCTTGGCGGCACAAGCTGCCTGAATCTGTGCCTGTCCCAGGTGGAGAGAAGACACACAGTGAGCAGGACAATCATCATGGAGCCAGAGTTTAAAAGACAAAGATTATCTGAAAGACTTTCCCACCATGGCAAGGCAGCCCAAGGTGGCTTCCAGAGCAGAGCAGCACCGGATGAAAACGGCTGATGGGACCGGACAGTCCCCAGCCTCTCCATCCCACCACATTCTGCCCCTCCCTATCACCCCCGTGGTCCCCGCTCTCTGTCACAGTGAAAATAGTGTCCTAGGAAGAGCACTGGCTTCAGAACCAGGCCATCTGAAGACTGAGATCTTAACTCCAACACTTGGCAGCTGGGAGAACTCCAGCAAATTACTTAGCCTCTCTGAAGCACAGTTTTGTCATCTGTTAAATCATCTGAACAGTAACTCCCTTGTTGAACTGATGGGAGGATTTAAGTCAGAGTCATCATGTACTGCTGCTCAGGTTGTACACTGCACAAATCCAACTGGTCATCTTAAGACCACAAAGTCAATGACGGCCCTTGGATTGTGCAGGGATGAAATATTGTGTTAGAAGCATCTGACACAAGGCCTGAAACCTAGTGAGTGCTGAATCATTGTGGCCAAAAAAGATTAGGCTTATTCATCAGACTTTCAATTCACAAAAGGACAATCACCTAGCTTTCAGCTGGTGTAATAGCTTCAGAGTAGAAAGTTGTAGCCATGGTGATATATGAGGCAACTTCAGTGGTGACAGGGCTATGATGTCCTCAGGAAACCTATTTTCATTTTTCTTTAGAGTCCAGAGCTTCAGAATTTGGTCACAGCTCTCCACTTAGAGAACATTTTTGGGGTGAGTAATCAGATAGCCTGCAGTGCCCGGATGTACGTGCTCTTGAAATAATTTGGTCTTCATAAGGTGAGGTTTGATATAAGTGGTGTGTAATTGCCTTTCTCTATTAAAATAATATGCTGCTTTCTTAAATTAAAACATAATGTACAAGGGATTTCCCTGGTGGTCCAGTGGTTAAGAATTCACCTGCCAGTGACTGGGGAGCTAAGATCTCACATGCTGCAGAGCAAGCGAGCCCCCACACCACCATGAAAAATCCTGTGTGATGCAGTGAAGACCCTGTGTGCCACAACCAAGACCCAATGCAGCCAAATGAGAACATTTTTAAATGTTATGCACAGAAGTTCAGTGAGAGAGCCAGGTCCTACCAATCTGTCCTCAGTGAAGGCCAGCAGCTGACAAGTCACACTGGCAAGCAGAGGACTTTCAGGCAGCAGTTCAGAGCCTCTTTCCTAGAGGTCCATCAGATATTAAGGGACAGATTCTGGAAGACAGAGGCTAAAACAACAATCGAAAAGAAAGAAAACAAGGGAAGGGAGGCAGGAAGGCAGATAAGAGAGAGAAAGGAAGGAAAATGGAAGAAAGGGAGGGAAAAAGAAAGGAAAATGAACTCAGACAAATAATTCAAAGCAGGAGGCAAAATAACAGCAGCCATATTGAGAGGATTTTACAACTATAAAACAAGAACAAGAGGTCATAATAAGAGAAAAGGAACAAGAAAGAACGTCTGGAAGTTCAAAATGTAAGAGCAGAAATAAAAATGCACTTGATAAATGAGATGATACAGTTGAAGACATACTCCAGATACTCAAACATAAAAACAGAGATGGAAAATGAGAGAAAACGGTGTGTTCTGTCTGGTGGCTAATCAAGAAAGAAAACAAAGTAGAGGAAGTACTAGAACATTTTCTAGGACTCAAGAAAGTAATTTTCCAGATGGAAGGAGCCTTCAAAGAATCTAGCCTAATGAAGGAATTCTCACAGCAAAGCCAGGCACTCCAAAATTACCTATCACCAGAAATAGAGAAGATCCCAAAAGCTGTCAAGGAGAAATAGTTAGAGATTACAGTGGCATACAACTACAATAGAAGACTATAGAATAATGCTTTCAAAATTCAGAAGGAAAATGACTGCCAACTTAAATTCTGTGGCCAGATGAATCATCAGTCAGGAATGCATATAGAATAGAAGCGTTCAGAAATAGGAGCTAAGATTCCAGTCCCCAGAGTTCCTGACTCTGAAGCCAGTGCTCTTTCTAGGATGCTATTGCCACTGTGGCAGTGAGAGGAGGATGGGGTGGGAAGGAAAGGCTGCGGGATGCCCGACACCATCAGTCATTCTCATCAAGTGCTGCTCTGCTCTGCTCTGTCTTTAAAAATTTACCTCCAATGCACCATTTGAAAGAAGGTAATGAAGGATGTGCTCCATCAAAATGAAGGAGTAAATGGAGAGAGAGGAATGGAATCAGCAAGTCATTCACTCAGCACAGGATGGCAGAGAAAGGGGATTATCAGGAGGATGGAAAAGAGATGACAAGGAAACCAGCTGTATAGCACCCAAAGAGGAAAGTCCGTCCAGAACAGAGGAGGAGAAGAGCAGAGTGACTCTAGGAGTAAGAATGAAAACGGTGGCTGATTTGACCCAGTTGAATGTGAGAAGAGCCATTCCATACGTTGTACAGAAGGTTTCATCAGAAATTTGAAGAACACTAAACAATTTTTAAAGCAATTAAGTACAAGAAAAGAAAATCATTGGAAAAGACCCTGATGCTGGGAAAAATTGAAGGTGGTAGGAGAAGGAAATGACAGAGGATAAGATGGTTGGATGGCGTTGCTGACTCAATGGACATGAGTTTGAGTGAGCTCTAGGAGTTGGGGATGGACAGGGAGGCCGGGCGTGCTGCAGTCCATGGGCTCACAAAAAGTCGAGCACGACTGCGGGACCGAACTGAACTGAAGTACGAGAAAAAAACATTGTACAGTTACCTCCTAAAAGAACTATTAAAATTTTCTCTCCATAATATCTCTTGACAAACTATACCACTTTTCAGATAATAAGCACTTTCTGCCTTTCATTTTATTTTTGCTTTTGAGACAACAAAATTTACCCAGAAGCACACTAAATATACATGCCATAGGAGGTGTCAAATGTAAGTTTTTAGGCAATGACACACTTCCCAATTGATTAAACAGTTTCCAGTCAGAGACCAGCATACTGGACCAATGTGCTTGGGTGAGCCCAGATGCTTCGTTAGGCAAGGAATGCCAAACAAGAAAGACCTTAACCAACATTTCAGTCTATTATAGGTGCCTGCTGTTTCCTTGTATTCCCAAGCATTCTCGTCCCTAGCCTTCTCTTAGTTCTAGAAGCATTTATACATAATTTAAGTGCAGGCTGAGTGAGAGACATCTATGAGCCCAAAAACTTTGGTGAGGAAAATGGTACAGAAAGAACATATCTTCCAGATAATGACTCCTGCAACAGGCACACTTTTAAGTCTACTCTTCCCCCTCTGGTGAATAAAATAAGTCTCCATTACATCACATATATATATATATTTTTTAATTCCTGTTATATGTATATATTTTATTTATACCATATATATATATAGCATCATATTATATATATATTTTTTTTTTTTTCACCAAAGGAGGAAGAGCAGACTTAAGTGCATTTTATATATATACATATATAGAGGCCTCCCTGCTGGCTCAGATGGTAAAGAATCCATCTGCAATGCAGCAGACTTGGGTTCAATCCATACGGAAGCCCACATTTTATATATATGTACAAAATGTGTATACTATATATGTATATGTGTATATATATACACATATATATTTTTATGTATGTATATATATATATATATATATATATATATATACACATGCCTGCTAAGTTGTTTCAGTCATGTCTGACTCTTTTCAACTCTATGGACCATAGCCCGCCAGGCTCCTCAGTCCATGGGATTCTCCAGGCAAGAACATTGGAGTGGGTTGTCATGCCCTCCCCCAGGGCATCTTCCCAATCTAGGAATTGAACCCACATCTCTTACATCTCCTGCACTGGAAAGCAGTTCTTTACCACCAGCGCCACCTGAGAAGTCCTGTGTATATAAATACACATACACAAGGCATATTTACTATCATGTTATCATGTATATTTATTTAAACTTTTTTTATTTTATTTTTACTTTATTCTACATTACAATACTGTATTGCTTTTGTCATACATTGACCTGAATCAGCCACAGGAGTACACAAGCTCCCAATCCCAAAGCACTTGTTTTATTGTTCAATTGATTTGTTTTTCTGCTGGTAAAAATTGTTTGGATACATGGGGTTGCATTCAGTTCAGTTCAGTTACTCAGTCGTGTCCGACTCTTTGTGACCCCAT
>SJYC01064307.1:0-23456 GCA_006408675.1 Madoqua kirkii | reverse complement strand
ATAGAAGTTAAATAAGCAGGATGACAATATACAGCTTTGATGTACTCCTTTTCCTATTTGGAACCAGTCTGTTGTTCCATGTCCAGTTCTAACTGTTGCTTCCTGACCTGCATACAGATTTCTCAAGAGGCAGGTCAGGTGGTCTGATATTCCCATCTCTTTTAGAATTTTCCACAGTTTACTGTGATCCACACAGTCAAGGGCTTTGGCATAGTCAATAAAGCAGAAATAGATGTTTTTCTGGAACTCTCTTCCTTTTTCCATGATCCAGTGGATGTTGACAATTTGATCTATGATTCCTCTGCCTTTTCTAAAACCAGCTTGAACATCTGGAAGTTCAGGGTTCACGTATTGCTGAAGCCTGGCTTGGAGAATTTTGAGCATTACTTTACTAGCATGTGAGATGAGTGCAATTGTGTGGTAGTTTGAGCATTCTTTGGCATTGCCTTTCCTTGGGACTGGAATGAAAACTGACCTTTTCCAGTCCCGTGGCCACTGCTGAGTTTTCCAAATTTGCTGGCGTATTGAGTGCAGCACTTTTACCACCTCATCTTTCAGGATTTGAAACAGCTCCACTGGAATTCCAGCACCTCCACTAGCTTTGTTTGTACTGATGCTTCCTAAGGCCCACTTGACTTCACATTCTAGGATGTCTGGCTCTAGGTGAGTGATCACACCATCATGCTTATCTTGGTCGTGAAGCTCTTTTTTGTATAGTTCTTCTGTGTATTCTTGCCACCTCTTCTTAATATCTTCTGGAGTTGCATTGGAGTACATCAATATTTTCCCCAATTAAATTAATGGAATTTTTTTTCATTCATTTAACAGCTCTTCACTTGTTTGTAAGGTTTTCAGGATCAAATTAAAATCTGTAAATGGAATAGGTATTTAGGAAATGAAATGTAAATACATTACTTGGTCAGCAGTGAACAACATTTACATGATCCTTAATCATGAGAACAACAAATATGAGTTTAATAAAAGTGACGACTTAAGCCATACAGATGAGGATGCTATATTAGAGCTGAATCTTCATCTTTCTTATTTAGGAAGTCAATATGTGATATATGAACCTAGAAAATTAAGAATAGCAATGCAAATAAGTGATTTAAGAGTGAATACTAGAAGCAGCATCTAAAGGTTAAAAGTGAATACTAGAAGCAGCATCTAAAGGTTAAAAATGGTTGCCTCTGAAAGAAAGGACTGGGTAAACAGGAGGAAGATTTATTATAAGCTTCATAGGACTGTTTGACTTTTTAAAGTAGGCAATAACTTTGATAAAAATTTAAATCATGTTTAAAAAGTTAATAAATATTCATTGGAGAAAGCTCAGAAAAAACAAATATGGAAAGAGAATAAAATAAAAGCCATTCATAACATATCAACCCAGAAAAGCCAATTGAGAAATACTACTTTTGAGTCTTTCCTCTATACATACATATATGCACATTTTTTAACTGTGAGATTGTGTTGTTAGCATTGTTTTGCAACACTCATTTTCCCAAAAAGTAACTACAGGCAATTTTTTCATATTAATATTCATCTCCTACATCATTTTAATGGCTGCATAGTCCCCATCATATGGATATACTAATAATTTATTTAATTCAGCTCAACATTAACCACTAATTATTCAATTGGCCTAATTCTTGCAGCAAACAAATGCAGCTTTAGCTTATTTTGGAATGAGCAAAAGGGATTTTCTCTACTGTGTGTTCAATTGTTGTCCTCAATGATTTCGGTTTTTCTTTACTAGCAAAATAGTATAAGATTTTACTTGCTCTGAGATTTTCTTCTGACAATCTGCACTGTTTCTTTCTCGAAATTCTCTGCCATTAAAATTGTAAGTGGAAGGCACACGTCGTAGATGGCTGCTCCGGCCTGTCGGTGTCCTCTTTTTGTCTTTAGATAACAACACCTCAATTTTCCTGGGTAGATTCCCTTCTCCTTCCTCTCCCAGTGCTTACCCATGTGGTTTGGGTGAAACTGATCCCACCCTCCATTTTGGAAGGTGATTTCAGCCTAATTCTTCTTTCTAGCCCCGGTGAATGGTTCAGGGGTGAACACATGCATAGACCTGATTCACTGACAGTCAACTCTAGACTTTCACTGAAACCTTTAGAAAAGAAGAACTGTCTTTCTTCCCACTGACACTGCTGAGCTGAAAAAAGCATAAACCTGGAGTGGCTGGAGGGCATTTTCCATTACAAAGGGAGAGCCTGAAGTGAAGTGAAAATGTTCAGTCCAGTCATGACCAACTCTGCAACCCATATATAGTCCATGGAATTCTCTAGTCCAGAATACTGGAGTGGGTAGCCTTTCCCTTCTCCAGGGGAATCTTCTCCACCCATTGATCCCAGGTCTCCCACATTGCAGGCAGATTCTTTACCAGCTGAGCTACAAGGGAAGCCCAGAGGAGAGCCTACCTAGGGATAAAGAAGAGCAGGAAAGGTGAGCCAAGAGAGGCAGAAAGTCACATACCCACTGACACCTTCTGTGCTCCTTGATTGAGCACAGCCTGGTGTCCTTAGCCACAGTTGTATGAATTAACACATTTCCCCTTTCCCCTTAATCTCCTGATTGAGAGTCTGTCATCTGCAAGTGAGTGTGTATGTTAACACAGACTCAAAGTCAAATAAACAACAGAAAACCATAAGGTGAAAATTAAAAATTTTCCTCCTTTACCCTCAATTCTCAGTCTAAACTCCCCAGAGGCTGTCACTCCTTACAGTTGCTTACATAGGCTTACAAAATGTGTCTGTGCATTTACAAATATACAAATTTTTGAAGATAAACAAACAGGATGACACTACTGTTCTGCAACTTGGGTTTTCTAGTTCACCATGAAGTGAAGAATGCCTTTCCTCACCACATTTGAACATTTAGCTTATTTCTCCTAAGACCTGCAAAGGATTCTATTACATGGACATCCACAGTCCAATCAGTCCTGTGCTGATGGCCATTTAGATTCTCTCGGTTTTTCACCACTAGAAAGAAGCTGCGTTGAGCATCCTTCTTATATAGTTATATGTGACAAACGCTAAAGCCGCTGATGCTTCTGGCCCCTCATAACTTAGACCCTCTGCTGAAACCACGCAACTCAGATTGGAACTTGAACCCACTGTCTTTTAACTGAAATCACACACATGGCCTCAAGACTTAATGAAGATCACGTTCTTGATGTTTCATCACAGAAAGAATTCAGTGAGAGATGAAGTGATAGGTAAGGAGTAGATTTATTCAAAGAAATACACATTCCATAGACAAAATATGATCTGTCTCAAAAGGTGAGAATGGCCAAGGGAGAAACAGACTCTGCAGACAGAGTGTGAGCCATCTCAGAAGGTGAGAGGCCCCCAAATGTGGCTCAGTCAGTTTTTATGGGCTGGGTCAGTTTTTAAGAGATGGCAGGATTCTTCTAATTATGTGGGGGAAGAGGTGAGGGTTTCCAGGAATTGGATCACTGTCCACCTTTTGATCTTTGATGGTCAGCCTTGGAACTGTCATGGCCTTGGTGAGTGTGTCATTCAGAATCTGCTAATGTATTACCATGAGTGCATAATGAGGCTCAAGGACTAATTCGAGTTAAATCTTCCACCATCTTGGATCTAGTTGGTTCTAACCGGTTTTTGTCATGTCCTATGTCTTATGCCAAAGCCTTTGACTGTGTGGATCACAATAAACTGTGGAAAATTCTGAAAGAGATGGGAATACCAGACCACCTAACCTACCTTTTGAGAAATCTGTATGCAGGTCAGGAAGCAACAGTTAGAACTGGACATGGAACAACAGACTGGTTCCAAATAGGAAAAGGAGTTCGCCAAGGCTGTATACTGTCAGCCTGTTTATTTAACTTACATGCAGAGTACATCATGAGAAATGCTGGACTAGAAGAAACACAAGCTGGAATCAAGACTGCTGGGAGAAATATCAATAACCTCAGATATGCAGATGATACCACCCTTATAGGAGAAAGTGAAGAAGAACTAAAGAGCCTCTTGATGAAAGTGAAAGAGGAAAGCGAAAAAGTTGGTTTAAAGCTCAACATTCAGAAAATGAAGATCATGGCATCCGGGCCATCACTTCATGGGAAATAGATGGGGAAGCAGTGGAAACAGTATCAGACTTTATTTTCCTGGGCTCCCAAATCACTGCAGATGGTGACTGCAGCCATGAAATTAAAAGACGCTTACTCCTTGGAAGAAAAGTTATGACTAGTCTAGATAGTATATTCAAAAGCAGAGACATTACTTTGCTGAATAAGGTCTGCCTAGTCAAGGCTATAGTTTTTCCTGTGGTCATGTATGGATGTGAGAGTTGGACTGTGAAGAAAGCTGTGCACCGAAGAACTGATGCTTTTGAACTGTGGTGTTGGAGAAGACTCTTGAGAGTCCCTTGGACTGCAAGGAGATCCAACCAGTCCATTCTGAAGGAGATCAGTCCTGGGTGTTCTTTGGAAGGAATGATGCTAAAGCCGAAACTCCAATACTCTGGCCACGTTATGCAAAGAGTTGACTAATTGAAAAAGACTCTGATGCTGGGAAGGACTGGCGGCAGGAGAAGAGGACGACAGACGATGAGATGGCTGGATGGCATCACTGACTTGATGGACATGAGTTTGAGTGAATTCCAGGAGTTGGTGATGGACAGGGAGGCTGCTGCCTGCGATTCATGGGGTTGCAAAGAATCAGACATGACTGAGGGACTGAACTGAACTGAACTGAACTGAACTGAACTGAACTGAAGCTGTCCAAGTCAAGTTGATTGGTGGCTGCTGGAAATGGTGGGTCCTGCTCCCAGTTAACCCCTCCTGCAAAGCCTATGACCAGCTCCCATTTACAAAAACCTTCTCTTCATTGAGCTCAGCAGCCCTGTAGGTTTGGCAGGGTGGGACAGCGATCCTTCTTTCATGGAAGATGAAACTGGCTCAGAGAGGTAAGAAACTTATACAGTTACCCCAGCAGATAAGAGTCCAGGAAAGGAGCAAGAAACCAGGTCTTCTGAATGACTAAAGCAATTCCCACTCTACCTTACTGTCTCTCAAAAACTTTTCCATTAATGAAACATACTCTTTGAAATGAAATATATTCATAATGAAATATACCCTTTTCTCCAAGTTAGTTGTGAAGAGCAAGCATTAAGACTATTCATATACTGAGAGTGCACTTCTTAGAAAAATAAATTTAATTGCAGCCTCTTGATTCAAATCAAACCCATTTTGTTTTAAACTTTCCATTACGGTAACATAGAGCTGCAGAGAATGTGCTTTCCATCCTAATTTGAGACTCAGATGGCAGCTCCTTTCATACTTCTATCTTTAAAAAACTACCTCCCCCATCCCCCGGCTTGTTATCTTCTCTTCCACTTGCCAAACAAATCTCAGAAAAAAAAAAAAAAAACTGATTAAATGCCTAAGGGAAAGAAAGGGAAGAGCTCAAAATTAGTAGAATCTGTTCCCACATGTTCAGGCTAATTTAACTTTTCTCACATGACAGATTAGAAAGGAAAAGAAAAATTTGCATAAAAGGACAATTAAGAATAAACAAGAGGTGTCTTCTGTCTCAAATTAGGACAGGATTCCATCATTTGTTTTTACATGGGTGGCACGCGGGAACTAATGGGTGGGCGCTTTGTTCTCCAGTATGATCCAGCAAGTGGGAGCTTAATTACAAAGTAAGAATCAGCTCACAATGAAATGTGCCTCAGGCCTTCCACTCAGCAAGCTGGGCTAACAATCCTAACTCTCATCTTACAAGCTGTCGAGCTTATGGAGAATGTGAAAATGCTCAGGGCCCCTGAAAGTGTGGCCAAGTCTAATGATTGATAGATAGACAGGTAGATATAAATAGACAGATGATAGATATAATAGGTAGATAGATAGATGATAGATAATAGATCTATAGGTGATAGATAGATAGGTGGTAGACAGGTAAATGAGAGATAATAGATGGATGAATCAGTGAAGCAATGAGAGTCTTTTCACCAGAGGGATCTATCTGAATATGAAACACCACGGCTCCCAGCCTATCTTTGAGCTCACCAACCCCAGTAATTTCTAGTGACTCTCTCCTTCCTCAAAGCTCTAAGAATATTCGGAAGACCTGCTCTGCAAGGGTAATTATGGGGATAGATTTTTAATGCGCAAGACTTGGTACACAGTAGCCTCTTATACTCCAGCTGCCACAGGAAGTTTTGCTCCTTGGCAAAGCAAAGATGCCTACACATAGAGAGTCCCAGCTGCTGACAGCCTTAAATTAGCTGGAGATTTGCCTCTCAAAATGAGCTTTACAAGAGCTCAAAGGTCAATTAGCCCCAACTAAGAGCTGGCACAGTCCCCACCCACTTCCTGGTGAACCAGAGGAAGAGAGAAGAGACACAGTGGAGTCTTGAAGTTTTCAGCATCTGATTGTAATATCAACTATAATATAATATTTTTTAATAACAGATAATAGAAATGGACTCTGGCTAATTTAATTAAAATGAAACACTAGCATTTATTGAAAGGATTTATGTTAGCCTAGAGATTCCCAGGAAAAGCTAAACATAACTTCATCAAGAGTAGAGGCCCCAGTAGCTGTGGGAATCTGGGGACCAGGAATCTGGTAGCTCTGGAAAATGCGTAATGCATCAAAGACTGCCTTAGAGAAAGGCCTTTTCAAATTATTTTCCCATCAGTTTCCTCCACCTGGTTCAAATTGTTCGGCAAGAACATTTGATTAACCCAACCTTGACCCAGGGGACACACAGGACACAAGGGACAAAGCCTGTCTGTGTATAGTGTCATAGGAGTTATTCCCCAAAGGCCAGCCACTATTATTTTTAAAAGGCCAAAGAGATGTGGACAAGCAAAAGCAACAGGAATTCATTATGCTGTTTCTGTCTATAGCCCAAAGAAAAACACATGTCAGACCTTCCAAAGATTTCAGGCCCAGTGCATGAAACACCCAGTGTTCTATTTCCAGAAAGTAAAGATCGTGCACAGGAACAAACTTACTCCATCGCTACCTTACATATCAGACAATATCTACACCTTGGAAGGAGATAAAGGGTCGGGGCTACAGTTAGTGAGCTGCTAAGCGCTGTGCAGTAAGGGGCATGAGAGGGAAGCGAGAGGGACATAGCAGGGGTGCCGCGCCTGACCAGGACTCAGGGAAGGGCAAGGAGGAGTCAAGGGACAGGGAAGCGGTGGGATCTGTAGAGCGTGGGATGTAGCCTGAGGGCAGGGGGAGGAGCAGGTGGTGCCTTGGAAGGGTGCTGAAAGTGGTTCGGTTGGTCCAGAGGATAGGGGTTTAGAGTAAATTGAACTCCTGGCCCGGTGCTTCACTCTCTGCAGGCTTAAGCTTGTCCCGGGCAGGAGGAAGCGTACCTGTTTCTGGTTGACTTTGACTTGGCCCTGAAACTGGTAGATGTGTCAGTGTGTCGATCTTAAGGGGCCTCTTAAGAGCCTAGGCTTTAGGCCTTCAGTGCTCCATTCACCTCCATGAATTCTGCCACTTCCATAAGAAGAACTTGCCCCAGCTTCTTTGCTGGTCCAGGGAGGATGAAAGACACACGGAGCAGGGCCTTCAGACCAGTCCACAGGACTGTGTCTAGAGGTAGAGGGATTCAGCCAAGCCCAGTCTAGATCACCCAACCTAAGCACCACAGCCTGAAGCAGAACCGCTCCAGCTGACCTTCGGGTCCACGAATATAAAGCATGGCTGGTTCATGTCACTGAATTTGGGGGTGGTTTGTTATACAGTATGCCTGGGACAAGGGCTGCGGAATATAGGAGTGACTGCAAAGAAGCCTGAGAAGGGATGGAAGAGGTAAGCAGAGGCCTCATCATTAAGGACTCTCTAAGCCTATTAAGTTGAACTTTTATCTTAAAGGCAATGGAGTCTATTGGAATGTATTAAGAAGGGATGTTTCACAGTCCGATTTCCTTCTTAAAAAGCTCTCTCTGGGGGCCTATAAGGTAGATAGGATTAGAGGGGCTTCTGGGGTCCAGGAGAGATTTCCTAAAGTCTTCAAACTAATACTTTTCCAAAGAGCACAATTTTACGCACTTTTCTTCCAATGTATGGATTTCCTATTGGCTTTTAAAATGGTATCTTTAATTTGTAGAAGATCCAGTTTATTACATTTTTCTTTAATGGCTAATGCTTTCTGTGTTCTCAAAGGTCAATTAGCCCCAACTAAGAGCTGGCACAGTCCCCACCCACTTCCTGGTGAACCAGAGGAAGAGAGAAGAGACACAGTGGAGTCTTGAAGTTTTCAGCATCTGATTGTAATATCAACTATAATATAATATTTTTTAATAACAGATAATAGAAATGGACTCTGGCTAATTTAATTAAAATGAAACACTAGCATTTATTGAAAGGATTTATGTTAGCCTAGAGATTCCCAGGAAAAGCTAAACATAACTTCATCAAGAGTAGAGGCCCCAGTAGCTGTGGGAATCTGGGGACCAGGAATCTGGTAGCTCTGGAAAATGCGTAATGCATCAAAGACTGCCTTAGAGAAAGGCCTTTTCAAATTATTTTCCCATCAGTTTCCTCCACCTGGTTCAAATTGTTCGGCAAGAACATTTGATTAACCCAACCTTGACCCAGGGGACACACAGGACACAAGGGACAAAGCCTGTCTGTGTATAGTGTCATAGGAGTTATTCCCCAAAGGCCAGCCACTATTATTTTTAAAAGGCCAAAGAGATGTGGACAAGCAAAAGCAACAGGAATTCATTATGCTGTTTCTGTCTATAGCCCAAAGAAAAACACATGTCAGACCTTCCAAAGATTTCAGGCCCAGTGCATGAAACACCCAGTGTTCTATTTCCAGAAAGTAAAGATCGTGCACAGGAACAAACTTACTCCATCGCTACCTTACATATCAGACAATATCTACACCTTGGAAGGAGATAAAGGGTCGGGGCTACAGTTAGTGAGCTGCTAAGCGCTGTGCAGTAAGGGGCATGAGAGGGAAGCGAGAGGGACATAGCAGGGGTGCCGCGCCTGACCAGGACTCAGGGAAGGGCAAGGAGGAGTCAAGGGACAGGGAAGCGGTGGGAGTCTGTAGAGCGTGGGATGTAGCCTGAGGGCAGGGGGAGGAGCAGGTGGTGCCTTGGAAGGGTGCTGAAAGTGGTTCGGTTGGTCCAGAGGATAGGGGTTTAGAGTAAATTGAACTCCTGGCCCGGTGCTTCACTCTCTGCAGGCTTAAGCTTGTCCCGGGCAGGAGGAAGCGTACCTGTTTCTGGTTGACTTTGACTTGGCCCTGAAACTGGTAGATGTGTCAGTGTGTCGATCTTAAGGGGCCTCTTAAGAGCCTAGGCTTTAGGCCTTCAGTGCTCCATTCACCTCCATGAATTCTGCCACTTCCATAAGAAGAACTTGCCCCAGCTTCTTTGCTGGTCCAGGGAGGATGAAAGACACACGGAGCAGGGCCTTCAGACCAGTCCACAGGACTGTGTCTAGAGGTAGAGGGATTCAGCCAAGCCCAGTCTAGATCACCCAACCTAAGCACCACAGCCTGAAGCAGAACCGCTCCAGCTGACCTTCGGGTCCACGAATATAAAGGATGGCTGGTTCATGTCACTGAATTTGGGGGTGGTTTGTTATACAGTATGCCTGGGACAAGGGCTGCGGAATATAGGAGTGACTGCAAAGAAGCCTGAGAAGGGATGGAAGAGGTAAGCAGAGGCCTCATCATTAAGGACTCTCTAAGCCTATTAAGTTGAACTTTTATCTTAAAGGCAATGGAGTCTATTGGAATGTATTAAGAAGGGATGTTTCACAGTCCGATTTCCTTCTTAAAAAGCTCTCTCTGGGGGCCTATAAGGTAGAAGGGATTAGAGGGGCTTCTGGGGTCCAGGAGAGATTTCCTAAAGTCTTCAAACTAATACTTTTCCAAAGAGCACAATTTTACGCACTTTTCTTCCAATGTATGGATTTCCTATTGGCTTTTAAAATGGTATCTTTAATTTGTAGAAGATCCAGTTTATTACATTTTTCTTTAATGGCTAATGCTTTCTGTGTCTGTTCTAAAAAAAATCATTGTCTTTCTCAAATTAGGAACAATATTCTCCTTTTTTTTTCCTAGAAGCTTTATAGTCTGGCTTTTAAATTTAGGCCTATGATCTATAATGAATTAATTCGGGGGTATGTTGCAAGATACTGTAGATTTACTTTTTTTCCCCATATAAAACCCAGTTATTTGGGCACCTTAAAAAGAAATTTTTTTTTTCTTTCTCTATTGAGCAGTCAGTTCAAATATAAAAACTTAATTGGTCATATATGTTTGGATCTATTTCTAGATTCCTTAATCTGTTCCACTGATTTATTTTTCTATTCTTATACCACATTTTCTTGATTACTGTAGCTTTATAAAGGATTTGAAATCAGATGGTGTAAGTAATTCAACCACATACTTTTTGAAGATTGCTTGACTATTCGAGGACCTTTGCATTTCCACATATATTTTAGAATCAGCTTGTCAATTTATACCCTCCTCCCAAAAAGGACTACTGGGATGGTTAATTGTAATATTTCTAAAGATTAATTCTAGGGAACTGAAGTCTTAACAATGTTGAATCTTGCCATTCTTGAACATAAAATATCTATTTATTCAAATCTTTAATATTTCTCAACAGGATTTTTACCTTCTTACATAAAAACCTTTAAAATCTTTCATTATCTTTGTCCCTAAGTATTTTGATTTTTTTTAATGCTAAGGTAAGTGATATTGAGCTTTTCATTTTCTCTTCCAACTGTTTGTTGTTCTTTTACATAAATGCAGTTGATTTTTATATATTGGCCTAGAATCTTGCAATCTTTCTAATGTTAAACAAATCTTATACATAGCTGAGATAAACTCTACTTGGTAATGATGTGTTATAGCCTTTTAAAGTGTGATAAGTCTCCCCTGGTAGCTCAGACGGTAAAGTGTGACATTTCTTTAATTGAGCTAAGAAAATTTTCACATAGGCATAGAAATTGTATGTCTTCTTAATGAATGGACTTTCTCATTATTATGTAATATTCCCCTTTATCCCTTGTAATTGTTCTTGACTTTGTCTGATAATATGGCTACTCCTGTGTTTTCGCAATTAATCATTATTTGGTTGTTCTTTTCTATTCTTTTTCTTTTGTTGTATGTGTCCTCATAAACATTGTAGAATTAGACCTCATTTTTGAAATCCACTCTGGCAGTATTGCTCACTTAATTAGACTGTCTGTTCTATTTAAGTATAATGTAATCAGTGATTTGCTTGGATCTAATTCCACCACCGTGCTATTTATTTTCTCTTTGCCACATTCACACTTTCTTTCTTATTTCCCTCTTTTCCTTCCTTTTTTTGGATTAATTAAATGCTTTCTAGTAATTTCTAGTTTTCTTCTTTTTTGTCTTTTTAGCTATGCCTCTTTGTCTTAATTTTTAGCAGTTGCTCTGGAGATTAAAAGAAGCATATTTTGGTTATCAGTCTACCTGTGATAATGAAGTAACTATGCCACCTCACGTATAATGGAAAAGAAGACCTCACAGAGTATACGTTTATCTGTCGCTTCTTACCTCTTATGATACTGTTCTTTCCACCTTGCCTCTGCATACATTATATACCTCACAATACTTTGCCACTGTCTCTGGTTTAAGCAGTCAAATGTCTTTTAAAGAAATTTTAAGAATGTCATTTATATTTGTACCCGACACATTTTCTATTTCTTTTACTCTTTTTCTATAGGATCTGATATCTTATGGAACCATTTTCCTTTTGCCCAAGAACTTCATTTACTATTTTGTAGAGTACACATATGCTAGTGAATAATCCACCTTATCTGAAAATGTCTTTATTTGCCTCTGTTTTTTTAAAGGCTGTTTTTGCCAGAGACAGAAGTTTAGGTTGACTGGGAACTTTGGTTTTTATTTATTTTTTTATTTTAGAACTTTAAAGATGTCACTTCATACCTTCTGTCTGGTTTTATGACTGATATGATGAGAAATCAGCAGTATTCTTATTGTTATTCCTTTGTAACCTGTCTTTTTTCCCTCTGGCTGTTTTTAAAATGTTCTTTATCTTTGGCTTTCAGCCATTTGCTCATGAAATGACTAGGTGTGGTTTTCTTTGTGCTTATCTTGAATAAGTTCCATTGAGGTTTTGTGAGTGTTTTTTTGTTTTTTTTTTTCTCCAATCTGAGTGTTGACAGTTTGTCACCTAATTGGGGAAATATTGGTCATTAATTCTTCCATTTCTTTTCTTGCTTCTTTTTTCCCCCTCTCTTCTCCTATTGGGACCCCGCTTACACTCATACTGCTTGATATTTGCCCACAAGTCACAAGTCTGTACATTTTTTTAAATGAACTGTTTAGATAACGTAGATACTTTTTCTTGATCTGTATTCAAGTTCACTAATCTTTTCTTCAGTGTTCATTGGACATGGAACAACAGACTGGTTCCAAATAGGAAAAGGAGTATGAAAAGGCTGTATATTGTCACTCTGCTTATTTAACTTATATGCAGAAAACATCATGAGAAATGCTGGCCTGGATGAAGCACAAGCTGGAATCAGGATTTCCAGGAGAAATATCAATAACCTCAGATATGCAGATGATACCACCCTTATGGCAGAAAGTGAAGAAGAACTAAAGAGCCTCTTGATGAAAGTGAAAGAGGAGAGTGAAAAAGTTGGCTTAAAGCTCAATATTCAGAAAACGAAGATCATGGCATCTGGTCCCATCACTCCATGGGAAATAGATGGGGAAACAGTGGAAACAGTGCCTGACTTTATTTTGGGGGGGTTCCCAAATCACTGCAGATGGTGACTGCAGCCATGAAATTAGAAGATGCTTACTCCTTGGAAGAAAAGTTATGACCAACCTAGATAGCATATTCAAAAGCAGAGACATTACATTGCCAACAAAGGTCCATCTAGTCAAAGCTATGGCTTTTCCAGTAGTCATGTAGGGATGTAGGGAGACCTGGGTTCAATCCCTGGGTCAGGAAGATCCCCGGAGAAGGAAATGGCAATCCACTCCAGTATTCTTGCCTGGAGAATCCCATGGACAGAGAAGCCTAGTAGGTTACAGTCCACGGGCTTGCAAAGAGTTGGACACGACTGAACGATTTCACCTTCACCTTCCTTCACCTATGTATGGATGTGAGAGTTGGACTGTAAAGAAAGCTGAGCACTGAAGAATTGATGCTTTGAACTGTGTTGTTGGAGAAGACTCTTGAGAGTCCTTTGGACTGCAAGGAGATCCAACCAGTCCATCCTAAAGGAGATCAGTCCTGGATATTCATTGGAAGGACTGATGCTGAAGCTGAAGCTCCAACACTTAGGCCACCTGATTCGAAGAACTGACTCACTGGAAAAGACCCTGATGCTGCGACAGATTGAAGCTGGGAGGAGAAGGGGACGACAGAGGATGAGATGGTTGGATGGTATCACCGACTCAATGGACATGAGTTGAGTAAACTCTGGGAGTTGGTGATGGACAGGGAAGCCTGGCGTGCTGCAGTCCATGGGGTCACAAAGAGTCGGACACAACTGAGCAACTCAACTGAGCTGAATCTTTTCTTATGCACTGTGCAGCTAATGAAGTCTTTTATTTTACAAACTGTGTTTTTCAGTTCTGTACTTTTCTTTAAGTCTCTCTTTCTCCATTAAGACTCCTATAGCAAGATGTCCATCTCTTCCTTTAAATTCTTTTTTTTTTTTTTAATGTTTTTTTATTTGGCTGCACAGGGTCTTAGTTGTGGCATGTGGGCTCTAGTTCCCAGATCAAGGATCAAACCCAAGGATCAAACTTCACTGGGAGTGTGGAGTCTGCGTCTTTGAACTCCCAGGGAAGTTCCTCCTTTAAATTCTTGGACTTATTTGTAATGGTTATTTTATAATCACTGTCCACTACTGACTACATCTGTGTCATCCCTGGGTCTGTTCCTAATGACTTTATTCTCCTGGCTATGGGTTACATTTTCTTGCTACTTTGGATGTCTAGTAACTTTTCGGAATACTGAACATTACAAATGCTGCAATGCTGAGTCTGGATTATATCCTTTCCCTTTAAAGAATGTTGATTATTGAGTGTTGAGTATTGTTTTGGCAAACATTTAATTCATTCGCTTTGATCCTGTTGAGGCTTGTTTTTCAGCTTTGTTAATATGGGTCAAGAATAGTCCATGTGCTCGGCTCCAGTACTCCAGTTCCTTGGACTGGCCGCTCATGGGTCTCAGCTAAATGCCCAGAGTGTTCAGGAACATAGTCACCCTGAGATTGACCAGAAGCCCAATAACCCCACCACTATGTAAAAGTAAGAATTTCTATAAATTCATCGTCTCTCAGTAGCTATTCTCTGCCTAGCCAGGCAGGGTCTTGCCCACACATGTACAGCTTTGTATTTGGCCAAAACCTAAAGGGGACGTGAATGTAGATTTCTGGGGCAACTTCTCTGTTCATTTATTTCTTTTTAGTGCCCTATTCCATCAACTCTGGTCACCTCAGCAGCTGCAGCTCTGCTGCCTTCAGCCAATGGGACCATGGCTGTCTTAACATCTACTTTCTCATGACACTATTTGAAACATGTCCCATAGCAGAAAGCAAGAATGAATGTGGGGCTCACTTCATGTGTTTTCTTTGCTTAAGGTTCACTGGCTATGCTTTCTGTAAATTTTTACAAGCATTAAGTAAAGCTCTTGGAACATATTAGGTGCTTAGCAAGATGGTTTTTAAGGACACAGGCATGATTAACTTGGCTCACTTGAGTCCTACTTCTGGAAATACCCACAAGTCTTATCAAACGGCCTATCCAGAGAGTCAAACTCCGTCTCCTCCTCCCACGCCCAGTTTCCCCTTAGGGTAATCAATTTTCTCTTCAGAGGCTGGCAAGCAGGGTTTTTTCCTTTTCTTTTTGCACATTTGGGTTACTCAGTTTGTAAAGCTTTAAGCATTCAGAGAATGATCAGAATTACATTCATCCACAATTAAAATGCACACTGTTCTCTGGAGGATTTGATATACATTTTCCAAATCAGCTGAATGCTCTCTGGGAGAATTATTGCTGGGGAGCGGGAGGTTGTGAATGACCTAGCATAAATCATCATTTGGAATGTATCCTTAAAGGCCTGCATGTAGTTTCTCATGTTACCAAGGAAAGAGCTTCTGAGGTTGTTCAAAGATCAATGCTGAAGAGAGGAAGAAGGCGGCTCCAAGGGAACCTCCTGGGAAGGGAACACCAGATGTAGGAGGCTCTTGGCAAAAGAAATCCCTAGCAAATGCCTCCTGGCTCTTTCTATTCACCTCAAATGCCCAGTTCTGCCTCATCTTCCTGGGGCACATTTTCCAGACCAGTGAACCGAATGAAAAACAGGCTCTTTTCTTTTGTTTTCATCTTGACTAAGAAGACCAGGTCTCCAAAGGGAGGATTATTTCAAGACTGCTTTGGAGATTACATTTGGATATTTCACATTTCACCATTATCTATCATTCTGCACCCCGCCCACCCCCACCCCACATACACACTATATAACCAACACCACCCTCCTTTCTGCAAAACATGTGTCATTTGGCTTTGGGGCTTAATGACTCCATTCTTGCCTTAGAGACCATGAATGGACAATTTGAGCTCGGAATTCCTATAGTTTGGCTAGTGGAACCAAAGCTCTAATTAAGATTTCCTGTTCAGCAACAAGCGCCATTCTCCCCAGGCCTGCATTTTGGTTCAAAAGCACAAGACAAACAAGGGATCGAAAAGACTAAATGTGTGAGAGTTTTCATTTTCCTCCAGGGGGAAAAAAAACAACAAGCTATGATTTTCCTCCAAGCAAACAAACTGTTTTCCATATGTTTCCAAGAAAAAACTGCCTTTCTGCCATTCTGCACATTCCATGGATGATTCCAGTGGGGGGATCCTAGGAAGCAGCACATTTTCTCTTGTTGCTGAGAAAATGTGCTTGCCAACTCATGGTCTCTACGCTCTGGTAATTGAGCTTGGGGTGCCCACTGCAACTCCACTTCTGAAAGGGAGCCAGAGAACAAGAAGGAGCAAGGTTAGGTTTCTACAGGCTGTGAGGGCGGCTGGACAGGAGCCCAGTGAGGCTGGTCTCATGGCCTGAGGACGCTGCTGTTCCCGCCGCTGTTCCATACTCTTGTCCCTGCCCCAGAGTAGATGTGGGAAGGATCTGGGCCTTCTGCAGAAAGATGGTCTAAAATAACTTCTACAATGTAACTTCTGGCTCCGGGGATGCCTGTGGTTTCCACACTCAAACCATAGGGCACAGGTCAAGGGCAGCCCTTCGAATCCTTGCTGCTGCTGCTAAGTCGTGTCAGTCGTGTCCGACTCTGTGCGACCCCATAGACGGCAGCCCACCTGACTTCACCTTTCCTCTTTCAATACCTTCAGTAGTTTTCCCATTGCTTTTAGGTTAAAGTCCATTCTCCCCAGATTTTCTTATGGGGTAAATTCTCACCAAACTAGCTCTGCTGTATCTTTGCTCTCATCTCTCATTACTCCCTCCACAATTCTCTCTCCACTCCTCTCCCCAGCCCCTTCCACTTTCTCCACTCTAGCACACACAAGTGTTGCAGCCCCTTGAACGCACAGGACTCTCTCTTTTGGGGGGTGCTGTTCCTACAGACAGCAATCCACATATGCTCTACCTTGCTGATTCCTAGTCATACTTCAGATCTCAATGCTGGCTTACTTCCTCCAGGAAGCCTTCCTTCCAGCCTAGGGTAGAAAGTGACCTCCTATTTGCTGCCATAGAGCACCATGCTGGCCACATCTCTGTTCAGTTCAGTTCAGTTCAGTCGCTCAGTCATGTCCAACTCTTTGCGACCCCATGAATCACAGCACACCAGGCCTCCCTGTTCATCACCATCTCCTGGAGTTCACTCAGACTCACATCCATCAAGTCCGTGATGCCATCCAGCCAGTCGTCCCCTTCTCCTCCTGCCCCCAATCCCTCCCAGCATCAGAGTCTTTTTCCAATGAGTCAGCTCTTTGCATGAGGTGGCCAAAGTACTGGAGTTTCAGCTTTAGCATCATTTCTGTTAGTCATTGACAAGTATTACTGAATATGTCTATGTAGCTAACCCTGGGGATACAGTGGAAAGAAAACAGTAATAAACAAGTAAAAGAAGCAAATAAGTGGGTAAATACCATCTGTACTAAGAACTGGGAAGGAAGAGGATATAAGGAGTGAGGTAAAGACTGTCTATTTGATTTAACTCTGATGTCCTCTTTACCTCTTTTTCCATTAGACATCAGGTCTTCTAGAGCAGAGATTCATATTAATCATCTCTTTATTTCAAACACACAACATAGGACATGGCGTATAGAAGGCGCTCGATAAGAATTTGCGGTTTGAATCACAGCCATTTTCTGTTCCAATTCTAGGCTTATTTTCAGCTCTGCTGAAAATTGGAAATGTCAAATCTTTTTCCAGGAGGGGTAAACTGGGTAATTAAAGGGACCAAGAACAAAGACACTGGCTCATTTGGGATTCAACCCCCAAATCTGTCATGCACCTATCATTATTCCTATGATAAGAGAGTGTTTTAAAATATGTCCTCAGAGAGAGTAGCCAAGATGATGGAGTAGAAAGGCCCTGAGCTCACCACCTCTCATAGGACCCCAGATCATAGCTGTCTGTGGAACAACCAGTGATGGGAAAGACTAAAATACATCCCCAAGTGCTCTGACTGCAGCTCGCAAAAGACAAAGCCCAGCTCTTCTCCCCTGGAAAGTGTGCTGTTCTTGGTGACTGGTTTCTAATAAATGGGATACTGCAGAAATGATCATGTGCTCGTGTGGAGGCTAGAAAGAGAGACACGGCAGCTTCCATCCATCTCTCTTACCTTGCTCTGTGGAAAGCCAGCGCCACATTTTAAGATGAAACAGCAGCTTCTGGAGAGCCCCACGTGGCAAGGAATTGAGGCCTCCTGCCAACAACCAAATGAATGACCATCTTAGAAATTGACCCATTAGTCCCAGTCAAGCCTTCAGATGACTTTGGCTCAGGCCAGAACCTTGGCTACCTACTAAGAGACCTTAAACCACAGCCATTTAACTAAACTTCTCCCGCATTCCTAACCCCCAGAAACCTACAGATAATAAATGCCTCTTTAAAACTACTCTATTTAGGCGCATTTTATTATTCAGTGATAGTTAAAAAAATTTGTCTACACACTTGAGTGTATGTAGAAAGACAAAGAAGTTAGCTGGGCCTCCTCCTTTCATTCCAGAGAGGAAAGGAGGGTTTGTCTGCAGAACCAGAGGGTAGTTACTTTATCCTTAGCGGGGACTGGGCCTATCTTGGGATCTCTGGTTTCTAACTTTCTCCTTAGCGTCTCCCACAGAAGCTGTGAATACAATGTAGGCATGTCATTCCTCATTCAGGCTGCTTGAAAACTTTTAATGTGCTTAGCCATGTGCTTAAGAGCTTTGCATACATTAATTTATTTAAGCCTCACTACACAGCTGTGAGGAACGATTATTATCCCTGCTTTACAAATGAAGAAACTGAGGCACTGAACAGTTAACTAATTTGCCAAGCAGGCTTTTCATATTGGACTGGACTGTGTTAGTCACTCAGTCATGTTCGACTCTTTGCAACCCCACGGACTGTAGCCTGCCAGGCTTCCCTATCCATGGGAGTCTCCAGGCAAGAACTGGAGTGGATTGCCATTTCCTTTTCCAGGGGATCTTCCTGACCCAGGGATCGAACCTGGGTCTCCCACATTGGAGGCAGACGCTTTAACCTCTGAGCCATCAGGGAAGGCCTACTGGAATGGGTAGCCATTCCCTTCTCCAGGGGATCTTCCTGACCCAGGGATCAACTGTGTGTCTCCTGCATGGCGGACATATTCTTTACTGTCTGAGCCACCAGGGAAGCTCCAACAGATACTTTAATATTATTTCCTTCAATCCAGAAACAAATCTGCAAGGAATAAATCAAACCCTTGTTTATAATGCTAACAAAAATAAAGCCCAGGGACGTTAAGTGGCTTGTCCATGGTCATATAGGAAGTGGCAGATGTGGGTTCAAAATTAGGCCCGAATGTCTCCAAAGTCCTCTTTCCACAGCATCTAGCCACCTCCCTGTTCCTGCTACCCTCTCCCTGCTCTTTCAGCTTTAGATGTGTGCTTGGCACATCCAGAAAAATCACCCAGGTGCTACCAACTGCTTAAATGGGTAGTGAGCTGACAGCCCTGAATCTGCACACTCCCAGGCACCTCCAGATAGCTTTTTCCAGCACCCACATCTATGCTAAACCCTGGGTTTTACCGCAAACCCTTGGTAAAAGATGTGTGGGCAAAGCGGCAATGGAGGAAGCAGGATAAATGGGATGCAATAAAACCCAGCTGGTTTGTCTTCAAGGCAGGAGTTCAATAAATCCAGAGGCACCTGTGCTTGTGACATTCCCAAGGCTAGATTTTCCACTGGGCTTGGCTTGGCTTCCTGAGGAGCAGCAGGGATTCAGAGGAGATGGAGAGAAAGCTTTCTTCTGACTGTCAGGAGAGGGAAGAACCCCATCTATGAAGTCGGACAGGCCAGCCTCAGGACAAATCATAAGATGAGGGAACTTTGTGTCCTGTGCTTACCTACCTGCCTGTCCCTGTAGGTGGAGAAAATGCTTTCCTGTACACAGCAGGCACTCACTCATCAGTGTTCATCCCCTCCTGTTAACCCTCTCTTTCTTATTCTTCCTTAACTGGGAAGTCAAGGTGGCTTCCTGTGAGCTAGAAATCATTAGCACTTCCTTCATTTCTCTAAGAAACTGGATTGGGACCCCTCTCAACACTCGAGATGATTGAATTTTGCCACAATACAGAGGAGAAAAACAGAACTATGTGGTTCAAATCTGAAGGATTAGGAATTACTTGGAGACTGAGCTAGAAATGCAAACTGAAGCTTCACACCAGCAATTCTGATTCACTGGGTGCCCTGTGAGTAGCCATCTGTTGATCACATTTTAGGAAGCAGAAAGAAAATCACCATTTACAGTATATCCACTAGACCTGGATTAGCGAGCCTGGTGGGCTGCCGTCTATGGGGTCGCACAAAGTTGGACATGACTGAAGCGACTTAGCAGCAGCAGCAGCAAGAACTCCAGGCAGAATTTAGAAAAGCATCCCAGAGAGGAGGTCAATTCATACTTCGGTTCAGTTCAGTTCAGTCGCTCAGTCGTGTCCAACTCTTTGCAACCCCATGAATCGCAGCACGCCAGGCCTCCCTGTCCATCACCATCTCCCGGAGTTCACTCAGACTCACGTCCATCGAGTCCGTGATGCCATCCAGCCATCTCATTTTCGGCCGTCCCCTTCTTCTCCTGCCCCCAATCCCTCCCAGCATCAGAGTCTTTTCCAATGAGTCAACTCTTCGCATGAGGTGACCAAAGTACTGAAGTTTCAGCTTTAGCATCATTCCTTCCAAAGAAATCCCAGGGTTGATCTCCTTCAAAATGGATTGGTTGGATCTCCTTGCAGTCCAAGGGACTCTCAAGAGTTTTCTCCAACACTACAGTTCAAAAGCATCAATTCTTCAGCGCTCAGCCTTCTTCACAGTCTGACTCTCACATCCATACATGACCACACGAAAAACCATAGCCTTGACTAGATGGACCTTAGTTGGCAAAGTAATGTCTCTGCTTTTGAATATGCTATCTAGGTTGGTCATAACTTTTCTTCCAAGGAGTAAGTGTCTTCTAATTTCTTGGCTGCAGTCACCATCTGCAGTGATTTTTGGAGCCCCAAAATATAAAGCCTGACACTGTTTCCACTGTTTCCCCATCTATTTCCCATAAAGTGATGGGATTGGATGCCATGATCTTCGTTTTCTGAATATTGAGCCTTAAGCCAATTTTTTCACTCTCCTCTTTGACTTTCATTAAGAGGCTTTTAACTTCTCTTCACTTTCTGCCATAAGGGTGGTATCATTTGCATATCTGAGGTTATTGATATTTCTCCCGGCAGTCTTGATTCCAGCTTGTGTTTTTTCCAGTCCAGCGTTTCTCATGATGTACTCTGTACTCTGAAAAATTATTAAGACCATGGTTCTCTAGTCAGTTGGACATAAAGGGTTTTTTTTTTTGAGAGATGAAGGGAGAGTTTGACTGCAAAATCAAAAAGACAGTTGCTCTTTTATCCTTTTGGAGACTGGCCCCATCTTTGGGGTCCTTTAGTCCCTTCTAAGAGCTGGCTTTGTCCATTTCTTGTTTATACTCAATACAATTTTGGCCCTTATGACCTTTACTCCTGGTATTACACTTATGAATATCTTATATTACATGGGAAAAGTGACTTTGCCATTGTAATTGAAGTTACTAATCAGTGGGCTATAAAATAGAAAGATTATCTTAGATTAACTGGGTTGGGCCAATAAAATCACATGACCCCTTCAGAGTAGAAGAAGGCAGAAAGGAAAGCCAGAGAGATTAAAAAGCAGAAGTGATTTAACATGCTATTTTTCACTTCAAGATGAAGGACTATAGAAGAATGAATATGCATGGCAGTTTACAGACAGCCAACAACAAAGACCTCAGTCCTACAACCTCAAGGATTGGATTCTGCCAACGCCTTGAATGTGTTTGAAAGTGGAATCGTCCCCAAGCCTTCAGATGAGAGCTATGATGGCTGACACCTTGATTTCAAATTAGGAGTACACTGAGCAGAACTCAGAAGTGGTTGCCTAGATTCTCTGTCTACAAAACTGCGATAGTAAATGGGTACTGTTTTAAGCTGCTGTTAGTTGAAGGTCAGGAAGGCGGCGGTAAGGAGATACCTCTCGTCCAAGGTAAGAAACAGCAGCTGTGCTTTGCTGGAGCAGCTGTGAAAAGATACCCCATGCTCAAGATAAGAGAAACCCAAGTAAGATGGTAGGTGTTGCAAGAGGGCAGACACACTGAAACCATACTCACAGAAAACTAGTCAATCTAATCACACTAGGACCACAGCCTTGTGTAACTCAATGAAACCAAGCCATGCCTGCAGGGCAACCCAAGACAGGCTGGTCAGGGTGGAGACGTCTGACAGAATGTGATCCATTGGAGAAGGGAATGGCAAGCCACTTCAATATTCTTGCCTTGAGAACCCCATGAACAGCATGAAAAGGCAAAATGATAGGATACTAAAAGAGAAACTCCCCAGGTCAGTAGGTGCCCAATATGCTACTGGAGATCCGTGGAGAAATAACTCCAGAAAGAATGAAGGGATGGAGGCAAAGCAAAAACAATACCCAGTTGTGCATGTGACTGGTGATACAAGCAAGATCCAATGCTGTAAAGAGCAATATTGCACAGGAACCTGGAATATCAGGTCCATGAATCAAGGCAAATTGGAAGTGGTCAAACAAGAGATGGCAAGGGTGAACGTCGACATTCTAGGAATCAGTGAACTAAAATGGACTGGAATGGGTGAATTTAACTCAGATGACCATTATATCTACTCCTGTGGGCAGGAATCCCTCAGAAGAAATGGAGTAGCCGCCATGGTCAACAAAAGAGTCCAAAATGCAGTACTTGGATGCAATCTCAAAAACAACAGAATGATCTCTGTTCGTCTCCAAGGCAAACCATTCAATATCACAGTTATCCAAGTCTATGCCCCAACCAGCAACGCTGAAGAAGCCGAAGTTGAACGGTTTTATGAAGACCTATAAGACCTTTTAGAACTAACACCCAAAAAAGATGTCCTTTCATTATAGGGGACTGGAATGCTAAAGTAGGAAGTCAAGAAACACCTGGAGTAACAGGCAAATTTGGCCTTGAAATGCAGAGTGAAGCAGGGCAAAGACTAATAGAGTTCTGCCAAGAAAATGCACTGGTCATAGCAAACACCCTCTTCCAACAACACAAGAGAAAACTCTACACATGGACATCACCACATGGTCAACACCGAAATCAGATTGATTATATTCTATAATCCAGCCAAAGATGGAGAAGCTCTATGCAATCATCAAAAACAAGACCAGGAGCTGACTGTGGTTCAAATCATGAACTCCTTATTGCCAAATTCAGACTGAAATTGAAGAAAGTAGGGAAAACCGCTAGACCATTCATGTATGACCTAAATCAAATCCCTTATGATTATACAGTGGAAGTGAGAAATAGATTTAAGGGCCTAGATCTGATAGATAGAGTGCCTGATGAAATATGGACAGAGGTTCGTGACACTGTACGGGAAACAGGAATCAAGACCATCCCCATGGAAAAGAAATGCAGAAAAGCAAAATGGCTGTCTGGGGAGGCCTTACAAATAGCTGTGAAAAGAAGAGAGGCGAAAAGCAAAGGAGGAAAGGAAAGATATAAGCATCTGAATGCAGAGTTCCAAAGAATAGCAAGGAGAGAGAAGAAAGCCTTCTTCAGTGATCAGTGCAAGGAAATAAAGGAAAACAACAGAATGGGAACAACTAGAGATCTCTTCAAGAAAATTAGAGATACCAAGGGAACATTTCATGCAAAGATGGGCTCGATAAAGGA
>SJYC01064305.1:0-22858 GCA_006408675.1 Madoqua kirkii | reverse complement strand
TTTGTTTTCCGCTCCAATTCAATCAGAATTGATTTTTAAATACTGAATTTTCATACCTTCCTAAATTTCCTTTGAGGTCATTGTCATTATGGACATCAACTCAGAGCCTCAGCCAGTCTCTCGTGTGGTACTATCATCCTCAATTTCACATTTGCACCCATCGAAGAAATATTTTTACTACTGTGACTGCTTCCTTATGCTTAAGAGATTTTCACCCACTGATTTTTTTAAATCCCTTATTCCCTTTTCTCCAGTGAATTGAGTCACACTGAAATTAAATTTTCTTAACAAATAGTCTATAGGTTTAAAAAAAGTCTGCTAAATTGGTGAACTTTGGGGGTTAGTTTTATATCCCTGATTTTAAGCCCACGGAGGTACTTCTATTACAGAAAGAAGGAGGAGTTAAACTGCTTTCGGATAAGCAGATTTTTTGTATGGTTAATGCTGCAATGAAAAGTCTCTATGCATAAATCTTCACGTACACGTCTCAGCAGCACTTTCAGCTAAAACTTGAGACGATGAATATAGGTCAAAGGGTGTGAATGTTTGAAGTCTCAATACATACTGCCAAATTACCTCCGGAAGGCGGTGCCCATTTTCAGTCTCTTTATTGGCAATTCTCTTGAAGGGCTTCCGTCTTGTTCTGTCAGCCTCCGGGCCTGCAAAGACATTTCCCACGGGACGTTCTCCAGCTATGTCAATGTAATAAGATCCATCTCAAGATATCTGTCAACAGCCTCCCTGGGCCCATCTCAGACCATCTGTCAATGGCAACTCTAATATATTTGGGGAAGATGCTGATGCAGTTGCCAAAAACAAGTTTGCAATATTGAATCAGGGTTTCCAATCAGAGGAGTGGCAGAATTGAAATGTGTTAATGGCATGTGACAATCTTAGTCCGTTATCCAGAGGCTCCTAGAAGGAAAATGTCCTTGTAAATTTAAGGACAGCCACAAGACAGGGAGTGTGGATTACCTTTCACGTGGATTCTATAGAGCTCACACCATCCCAACCATGCTGTAAACCTGCCGGCAAGAATTGACTGCCAAACCTCAGCCTCGGGCAAGACCAGGGAGAAAAACACCAGTTTGATGCAGGGCCATGGTACACAAAGGCACAGGGAGGCCACCGGAATCTCATGCCTGCAACCGGTGCCCTGAGTGGGTTTGTATTCCTTGCAACCAAAAACACCTAAGTGTGATAACATATGTGCTCCTAGGAGCTGGAAAAAATCAGCATTCTTACAGTGTATAAAATGTCTGGAAACTGGAAAACACTACACCTACATGAGTTTATTACATCTGTCATTGTATTGTTATGCGCTCTGAACTGATTCTAAGATCTGGCATTGAAAGCATCCAGAATCTATCCATTTGATTTTAGACGCACAAAACTGTAAGTGCCAGTAACTGCCTGGTGTCATCCCCTCCCTAAGCCCTCCCTTGAGGGCCACTTGAACTCTGAATCACGGAGCCCAAGTCAGCCTGTAGCTTTCAAGAGGCTGATATGTACTTGGAGCATTCAGACGGCCAGGGTTGCCTCCGCCTTCAAATGGACCATGGGTGCTCTTTTCTCTGTATCACCGACTAACTGAGTCACTTTTTGAAGTGTCACAGACAAACACGAAGTCCCCCGATATCCAGTCTGTCCTTTAGCTCCCTGGACCGTATCGTCCTTTTGGCATCTAGTCTGAAAGAAAGAAACCACCCAAGCTAGAGCAGACAGAAACCACAAGGAACACAGAGGAGTCAAAGCCCTGGGCCCACCACGATGCCTCGAGGCAGACTGGAAAGGCAGGACCGACCTGAATGGCTTCTTGCTATAAACAGATTGAATAAGATCGGGCTGTGCTGAGCCACCCTCAGACCATTTCAAAGCATCTTATTTGTTTCTCCTGCATGTGGCTTGTTGAGGATAAGAATGGCCTGAATTTTTTCTGTCAAGGCAACAGAAAATGGAGATGAAAACAGCTGAGATTTTTAAAGCCCAGCTTTGTTGTGCTTAGTCGCTCAGTCGTATCCACTCTTTGTGACCCCTTGGACTGGAGCCCACCAGGCTCCTCCGCTTACCTATGTTATTTTCCCTATAGCAGTTCCAATAATTCGATGAGCCAGGACTTTTTATGTCTTTCAGAGAAGAAGAAACTAAAGCTCAGAGAAGTTAAGTGTCTCACCTGAAGCTACGCAGGAAAACCAGGACATGGACCCCCAGTTGCCTGACATTCAGGTCTCCATTTCCTTCATTATCACACAGTGGAGTCCTGGATTGGGATATTCTCTCAGGACTGGCATCTGAAATAACCTTCTCCCAGCAGATCCATAATCTTTCATCTATGCCTCAGAGCTGCTGTTGAGTTTCTGGGGGAAAAGAAATAGGAAGAAAGTGAGTGATACAGTCAGGAAAAGAACTCAAGAGATTTTATCACTTTGGTGAAAAAATTGCTATTACAAGGCAAGACAGGCGCCCCAGAGACACAGTGGGAAAGAATCTACCTGCCAGTGCAGGAGATACCAGAGACAGAGGTTCAGTTCTTAACCTGGAAGATTCAGGACTGGCATCTGAAATAACCTTCTCCCAGCAGATCCATAATCTTTCATCTATGCCTCAGAGCTGCTGTTGAGTTTCTGGGGGAAAAGAAATAGGAAGAAAGTGAGTGATACAGTCAGGAAAAGAACTCAAGAGATTTTATCACTTTGGTGAAAAAATTGCTATTACAAGGCAAGACAGGCGCCCCAGAGACACAGTGGGAAAGAATCTACCTGCCAGTGCAGGAGATACCAGAGACAGAGGTTCAGTCCTTAACCTGGAAGACCCTTGGAGAAGGAAATGGCAACCCACTCCAGTATTCTTGCCTGGAAAATTCCATGGACAGAGGATCCTGATGGGCTATGCTGTCCATGGGGTCGCAAAGGGTTGGATATGACTGAACATTCACGCACGCCCAAGGCGTGATAGAAATTTGCTTATAAACTTGTGCAAGCTTTATGTGTTAATTTTTCTATCTAAATGAATCCATTCTACTCTATATCAACATATATTCTATGCCTGTGCCTTCTTACTAGTTTTTGTTCAGTCTCATACTCCTAGAACCTGGGAATCCTGACCATTTGTGTTACACCTAGAATTTAAAATTGCCAATCCAGAATCGCTGTCAAATTCAGGGACAGTATAGAAAACCCAAGAGTGTATGACTGTGGCAGACACAGGCTGCCCAATTAGGGTTCCATTTCCCGGTCCTCTCTGGCTCGAGCTGGGCCCATGGCTGGAGATATTGCCAAGAGACTGGGACGCAGTGGAGAAACAGGTGTGTTCCTTCAGGCTCTCTCTCTTTCCTTCCACCTGGATCAGAGAACTTTGGTGTTCACAGGCAGTGATTCTCAAACTTGGCTATACATCAGAATCAACTGGAAGGCTCTTAAAGCATAGATTGTACCCCATCCTTCGAGTTCTTATTCAGCAGATCTGGTTGGGATGGGAAAGTCTAAAAGTCTTACAAGTCCCAAATGTTGCTGATGCTGCCAGCCTGGGGACCATGCCCTGGAAAGTACTACCCTATAGTAATGCCCTAGTGAAATATCGGTTGCATTGTATACTTCTCTGGGGGGCATTTTAAATATTTTGATGCCCAAGCTGCTATTAAAACCAGTGAAATCAGAGTTTCCTGGGGTGGGGCCCATGCATTAGCATTTTGAAGCTCATTGGGTAATTACGAAGTGCAGTTAAAAGTTGAAAACTGCTGCCTTAAAGTGGAGTTTTAAGATGGAAAGAACATGGGTTCTTAAATCTTTAAGTGTAGGAAAGCTGTCTGTCAGTAAGAAGTCTCCACTTTAGATTGTTATATGAAAAGAAATAAACTTTTTTTACATTACCCGCTGCTAAAATTCTGGACATGACTTGCTGTTAGAACAGTATTATCCTAACTAATATGATAATGGTAACTATTAAGAGGAAGCTTTCAGAAGTTCTCTTTTTACCTTCTGCCTTGTTCTCCTTTGAGAAGGAAAGTATCAGTCTGACTGGTTCCAAGATATTTATTAGCTCACATTTTCTCCTGGTGACATTTCAGTGGAAATAAGGTTACAGCTCATGTAGCATAGGTACAGACTCCTTTTCTCGCTCTTCCTTGCAGCCAGAATGGCAGGGCAATATTACATTCCCCTCTTCCCACCCCTTCGCTTTCTCTCTCCTTGGACACAGATTTATCTACCCACCTGGAAGCAGATTCAGAGTTCTTGATTCAGACGACACGTGTTAAAGTGTATAGATGAGTCCTGAGACTGAGGGACTCATGCTAAGCACCGCATCAAAAATGGAAACTTAACCAAGTTTCAAGGCTTAGCTCTTCCAGAAAAGGGAGGTCTAGGACAACCAGTCAGAACTTTCCTGCTCAACCCAAGTTACCTGACATAAGTTACCTTCTCCAAGATTTCCTTTCACTCCACGTAAGGGAAACAACCCTGCTCTCACCAACCAATAAGTACCCAATACAACTTCCTTGTTCTCATTCATTTTGGTCTATAAAAATCTCTTACCTCGTACCACACATTGGAACCCCTTTCCAGCTGCTATACTGGATGCTGTCTGATTCCAGCATGGCTGACTAAAGCCAGTAAGATCTTTTAAAACTTATTCAGTTGAATTTTGTTAACACAGGACTTGAGCAGCCACTGGGCAAATATTCTGAGCTAAAGTGACATGATGCTTTCTTTTCCTTCCCTGACATACGTCAAAAACCAAAAATCAAAACTAAACCAAACCACAACAATAAAAAACCTGATCCAACATACATCAGCCATGTCAGAAAATACGGAACTAGAAATCCACACTGGTTACATGTGAGAATTGAAATCAAACTATAAGGAGAAAACGGACCATGAGGTCCATCCTTACTTACTTGAATTTGCGTTAGGTTTTGAACTAAAGTTCTCTCTCAAAACAAACTGTTTCTTATTGCCTGCATAGGGGCACTTCAGGGAGACGTAGTTGGTAGGCCAAGGCAGGATTCAAGTGATTTGGGGTCTCCTGGTCAAACATCTTTGTATACCATCCCGCAGCTACAAAAAGTGATGGACTCCAGATGGTAACATAAGCATTTAAAAGGCATAGCGACCAAAGAAATGACACGTATGACTTTTTGAGGAATCCAACCCATGTCTGTGTTCACTTTAAGGCAGGCCCAGCAATCACTTGAACAATAAACTACAAAGGTTCCCCTATCCCATAAAAATGTCAGCATTAGATGGAAGGGAAGGAAAGGTTAATGGCTCTAAAAACACATTTTGTAGATTCTGCCTTCTCATGATAAATGTAAAGGGACAAACACTCTCGGGTGAGAATTACTTTCCTGCTTGAAGAACTGCGATCTGCTTCCCCTCTGGCTGCTCTTATTCTTGGAGCTTCCTCTCAACTTCTTAGTGGGAGATAAACAACACTTTCAGTTGCAAGCAACAAAATCCAACCCAGGACAGTAGAAAAGGAAAATCTCCTGAATCACATAACTGAGCATCTTGAAACAAGGCTTGCTTCAGAGATAGAATAATTTCCGAGCTCAAGCACTGTCTTCAAGATCCAGAATCTCTTTCTTTTCATGCCTCGACAATATTTGCAGACAGGAATTCCCTATCCATAGCAAGATGTTTACAGGGTCTCTAACCTCACATCTCTCATTCAAGTGCAGTAAGGTAGACTGGGAGTTTCCTTCCCAGAATTCTCAGGGAACTCTGCCTTGCCTTCCTAATTGGCTCTACTTAAGTCACATGATTATCAGTGAGCCAATCATTAGCAGCCAAAGAAACTCAATGCTCTGATTTGCTTGAGCCTAAATCACATTCTCTATTACTGAGCCTGGGCTCTAATCCTTATAGAATCACTTGATTGAGACGGGTAAGGCTGGTGTGAAATGGAGCAGGAGGTTATGGTCCTTGCCCTCTGCCCCCAAGTTCTCTGCCTGCCTTCTGTCCATGGAAAAACTTTCAGAGAAGTGAGAATATGCAGAAACAAAGGCAAACCATCAAAGGAGACCAAATATAATAGTTTGGTCATTAAGAATGATCAACCAGGATTGAACCCAGGTCTCCTGCATTGCAGGCAGATTCTTTACCAGCTGAGCCTCAACGGAAGCTCAAGAACATTGGAGTGGGTAGCCTATCCCTTCTCCAGCAGATCTTTCTGACCCAGGAATCAAACCACGGTCTCCTGCATTTCAGGTAGGTTCTTTACCAACTGAGCTATCATGGAAGATGGTAAGCATAATCAAGGGCCTCTAATTCCTCCTCAAGGGCTATAGATAATATTCTGAACCTTATCCTGTGAGCTGTCTTATAGATACTTAAACCCCTACCAGGTGGAAGAAGTTAACTACAGGAGGACCAGACTGTAGCCTTGACATAAGCTGCTACAATCTTGAGAATTGGCCGTAAGGAAATGGGAACAAATCAACCTTGGGACAAGACTAACTTAAAACAATCAAGATGGTGCTGATCAGACCACTAATGACCGATTTCAAAATGACGTTCAGTTCAGTTCAGTCGCTCAGTCGTGACCGACTCTGCGACCCCATGAATCGCAGCACGCCAGACTGTACTGTTTCTGTATGTAGCCCCCTCTTTTAGCCTATAAAAGCTCTTGCCCATTAAATGTCTGGAGTGGGCAATCAGCCTTTGACAGAAGTCCACCCTCCCCACCAGTTGTTGGCATCCAAAATAAAGCAAACTTTCTTTGCCACCAACCTTGGTTCTTTGATGGCTTTTGAGTGGCAAGAAGCCAGATCCCACTCTCTGTTAGAGGTGAAATTGTCAAAAGATGAGGGAATGGATTCTGAATGACCAAAAATCCACCGATGACTGCCACGATATCCCTAACTTCCCAAGTCAGCTCCAGAGGATTCTTTAACTGTTTCCCTGATGAGGCAGTTCAGCAGGCACATCTAATTTCCTATACAGCTTTTCCAACTAACTAGTGGGAATAAAAGCTGATGATATAAGGGGAAAGATGGAGGCAAGACCAAGCCTAAAAGTGACCAGCACCCAGGGGCAAAGATCTCCAGGGAGGAATGAGGGCTGTGTTACCAGATTCGATAATCATTACACAGACAGAGCAGCCCAGGACAAGGAACTGGACACTAAGGATCAGAGATACATTCTTTCCAGGGAGACTGATCAGGCCATGCTTCTTCCCCTGTTAGCTCTGGGCCACTTCTCTTCCTCCACTCTCTTGACACACACATAGATCCTTTTATGATGCTCCATGGAAACCAGAGATGGAATGAATCAAAAGTAGTCAGAGGAACCATTGTTTGCCCTTGTAAAATAACTGAACCCTTGTTAATTTGTTGCCAGCCTTACATCTCTCCCGGAGAGATCCCCATTGGAAGGAGGTTGTAAACAGGAAACTTGAAACCCTCAGTCATCCTTTGTGTTACTTATTGTTTGTGGGCAGCTGCAGGGGATTCACCATCACAGAGCTTGTGCCTGGGGGGTTGAATCCTAGAGGGGAGATGAGCAGTGTCTATTTTTAAGACGGAACACTCAGAGGAGAAACTTCTTCAAAAAAAAAAAAATAGAAATGCGGCTCAGGGAATGAGGAAAGAAGCAATTTTAAAGTAGGGGACAGATTTGCCAGAATGGTAAAATAACTCTAAGTTTTACTTGGTGTACAATCAGCAGGGCCCCACACTGTGGCCAGAAGAAAATTTAAAAATCCCTTCATTTCCTCTAGTACTGCTGAAGATAGGCCATTGCTGTTGAAAATACTGAAGCACTGGAGTAATAGAAATAAATTGCAAGGTGGAGTGTACTTCACAATTACTTATGTCTATGTCCAAGGGGACCCTCATTGCAAAAATGGTGCCTAGTGAGGGTTAGGCACTAGGATTCTAGTGCCAGAACACCTGGGTGTGAATCATAGCTCTCATACTCACTAGCTGTGAGACTTTGGAGACATACCACTTAGTCTTTCTCTGCCTCAATTTCCTCATTTGTAACTTAGGAATAATAGTAGTACTGGGTTATTGCAAACTCTAAATGAATTCATATATGTAAAGTACTTAGAAAAATGACTAGCTCATAGTAAGCACTTGTACGTATTGAGGGCTTCCCAGGTGGCGCAGTGGTAAAGAATATGCCTGTCAATGCAGGAGGCTCAAGAGATGCAGATTCAATCCCTGAGTCGGGAAGATCCCTAGAGTAGGAATTGGCAACTTTATCCAGTAGTCTTGCCTGGAAAATTCCATGGACAAAGGAGCCTGGCTGGCTGTAGTTAATGGGTTTGCAGAGTCAGATAAGACTGAGCAACTGAGCAAACACACACACACACACACACACACACATTGTGAGCATTAAATGTTATTATATGTAAAGTACTTAGAAAAATGACTAGCTCAGAGTAAATTGTTGTTGGACCATATAAGTACTTGTGTGTATTAGCTATTGTTATTACTAACCACAGGAGTAAATGCAGCAACTTAGTAGCACATTACTGTATTTTCTGTATTTCTTTACCCAGGGCACAGGGTCACCTCTGTGTGGCAGACAAGGGCTGATCCCAGCGTGAAGGCAGTTTCCTTACCAAGTCTGTATTTCCTTGGGACCAAGTCTGTATTTCCTTGGGAGGTGTGGATGTTTGTCATAGTGGGCGCCTGTGTATCCAACCTTATGCCTGTCTAAGAACCCAGCATCATCACCTCATTCTCTGCACTTGGATCTGCCTCTTACCAGCATGATTAACAACTGAATTTTCTTGGAAACTCTTCCTAAAGAGGTATGAGCTCAACCATTAACTCAGAAATTTCCTCATGGCTGAGCACAGTGGTCAAATATCAGTATGGTTCTCAAATTCTGGAACTTTTCAGTATAGATCTCCAAATCTGGGCTATTTTTCCCTCCTTTGAAATGCAAACCCTGTGTGACTGGGACCTTGGTGGTGTTTGTTCACCGATGTACCTCTGTCTAGTCTCAGGTAGGCACTGGATTTGTCTACTGAGTGAATAAATGCTTGACTGGATGGAATCAGCCTGACTTTTACTTCACAAAGAGCATCAGCCTCAGTCCAGGCTGGGTTTCACGCAGTTCCATTTTCTCAGTGATGACTGGGGCACGGGGGAGCTCAGAGGTGCCGGTGCTTCCAGCAGCCGTATAGAGTCTCCATTCTAATTTTTGGTAGCTAGTCACCCCTCACCCCCTCCAATGCCCAAAGTACATTAGAGTGTAGTCTAAATCTCTTCAGGAGTGAAAAAAAAAGGTTTTCGTGAAATAAAAAACAAAATCAAGCAATATTGCTTGTGAAACAAGCAATTTACCAAATGAAACATCTCTCACAGTAGGGCCAAATGGATTCCTAGGTACACTCAATAAAAATCAAGGTGTTATCTTCTAGGTTATTTGATCCCGTGGGGTCTCTGTACCTTCATTACATTGAGCTGTTTTACTACTTTGTAAGTGGTAACTAATCAATGCCAGCACAAATAATTCTTTTCTGTAGATGTATGTGAGAAGTTTCTCTTGCTTCTTAGCAAACTACCACAAATTTAACAACTTACGGTAACATCAGTTTAGTGTCTTGAATTTCCTGTAGGTCAGGAGTCCAGCAGCTGGGTCTTCTGCCCAAGTTCTCATCAGGCTGACGTTCAGGTGTTGACGCAGTCTCATCTGGGCCTTGGGTTCCAGAAGTGCTGGTGGCCGGCAGGATCAATCTTCCAGTCCTGCTTTCTTGCTGACCGTCCGTTCTCAGATTCTAGAGGCTGCCTGCCGTTTCCTGTCACGTGGCCTCTGCTTGCCAATTTGTCTCTCAAAGGCCAGCAGACTCTTTCGTACGTCAAATCTCTTCCTTCAGGAAGGGCCCAGTATCTTTTGAGGGTTCACTTGATTAGGTCAGACCCATTCAGGCTAATTTCCTTTTTTATTAATTCAGTCTCAGAGATTTAATTACACCTGCAAAATGCCTTCACTTCACCTTTGTCATCTAATGTAACCTAATCATAAGAAACTCATCATAGTCACAGTTTTCTCAGTCCTGCCCATGCTCCAGGGAGAGGATTATTCAGGATGTGTATACCAAGGGGGCTTCCCAGCTGGCGCTAGTGGTAAAGAACCCACCTGCCAATGCAGGAGACATAAGAGATGTGGGTTCAATCCCTGGGTCGGGAAGATCCCCTGGAGGAGGGCACGGCAACCCACTCAAGCTTTCTTGCCTGGAGAATCCCCCTAAACAGAGAAGCCTGACAGGCTGCAGTCCCTATGACCTCAGAGAGTGGGACACGACGGAAGCAGCCACGCACGCGTGCATCAGGGGCAGACAGCTCAAAGTTCTTCCTACCCCAACATGCAAATAGTTGTGAACATTGTCCCCACCAGTTTCCATCAAGCCTGCTTCACATCTATGAAACAAATTTATATCAACCTATATGTGTACGCACCTGCTTTTTTAACTCTTCCTTCAGCTCACTGTATCATTTTAACAGTTCCTTAATGAATGAGTCGAACAGGAGCTTTGACTCGTGTTCATTTTTTATTTGTATGAGTCATGATTTTTAAAATATTCTCATTTAACTTTACATTTAAAATATATTTAAATTTGTGTTTATTTGGCTGTGCCAGGTCTTAGTTGCAGGGTAAAAATTCTTAGTTGTGGCATGTGGGATCCAGTTCCACCACCAGAGATTGAACCCGGGACCCCTGCATTGGGAGCACAGAGTCATGGCCACCAGATGACCGGGGAAGTCCTTTGGCATCACTTTTATAACAATTCTTTTCATAGTTTCTCTTACAACAGATGTGCTGCCTACTTTTACATGCATAACTAAAGGGTTCTTTCCCATTTCCGGAAATTACCTCAAACAAGTATTCAAATTGTCCCTCTTGACACAGAATACCATTTGCTGTTTTGAAAGGATGGTGCTTCTAGATTTTACTGATCTCACTTTAAGTGAGTCAGTCCTGGCACCCAATACCACTACTACTGTCTTAGCATTAGAAGGGGCAAATAACAGCCTCGCCTTACCACCTTTTGATTAACTTCCTTGCTATGCACAAAAAATTATCAAAGATCCCTGCTGCCACTTTCTCTTGGAATCCTAATATTCTATGATTTTGATACTGGGGTGTACAAAGAATCTTCTCCCCTTGGTGTCAAAATGAAGCTCTTTTCTCACCACTAGCAGTGATTTTGAGGAGAAAAAAATGTCAGCAAAATTAGAGAATACTTCTTGTGCTTAGCATGGTAGGTGTTCAGTAAACAGCAGCTGTCTTCTTCCCTTCCAGCCTCACTGTGGTGAAAAGCCAGGAGAGAAAACACATGGGTTCCCTCCTTACCTTGGGATCAAGCCCCCTGAAGGCAGGACAAATGTCTCCTAAGCGAGTATGGCTCATAGCTCTTTCTTGCTGTCCTAAGCAAAGCAGAATCTTGCTTTGGTCAGAGAAATAAATGAAAGCATCATGCCAGTTAAACAGTACATAATCTGTGTAATGTGTGAATGCTTTTTGGGCCTACCCAGTCGGACTCCATAAACTGTGTAAAACGGAAGGAGTGATTCTGATCAGTCTGGCAGAGTACAAGGCCACAGGAATTGTATTTTGCTTCCTTTTTTTTCAGTCAGGAGCCAGGCTGACATTCTGGACAATCATAACAAAACAATTTTTCTGTCTACCTTTAAAAGGTATCCATCCTGTGTTCCCCCCAGCCCACTCCCCATGTTACCTCCCTCTCAAGTTCCCCTGTCATTGCCCCTGTCTTCAAAAGCAAAGACTGCCCAGGAAGGAGCAGGCAGCGGGAGTGTGGGAGACGTGACTGGCACCTTACAGGCCTCAGCTCCGCTCCTGCCTTTCCTTTCGACCTAGGACCCAGGCCTACTTGGGGAGGGGACTGTACCATCAAAGCTTTTGCCTCCAAAGCCATTAGCAAATATTGAGTATGTTTCAACAAGGTATGTTCTGGAGAGAGAGCAAATCCACGACAGCTTTTATCCATTTTTCATTACTACATGGTAAGGATGACACAACAAGCTAATTTAGGAAAAGCCTTAAAGAGGGAAGATGAGGGAGGAGGTCTAGCTTGCAACCTACAACTTGAAAAGGCATTCAAGTGTGAGAAATGCAAACCTTTGAAATTGCTTCCAGACCCACTGTTGATTGTTAGCTAATTGTATTGATTAGTTTATGTAATTTATTTGTTAGACTTTCTGCTAATGGACACTTCTGAATCATCTTCTGCATTTAGTGTAGCTAATACTCATGGATCAAGTCGTTGACTTATAGGTTATCTACTTTGCTTCTAAATGATTCTCTATGATTGCTTTTTTTTTCATTACACATTTTTAATCCTGGAACAGTTTCTATTGTGTCCCATTACACTAATGGAAATTATTGATATGGAAATTACCAGACACTGAGCTTACGAATTCTATGATACACAACAGCATTCCATTTCAAGTGGTAGAATTGTTGCTGTATAATTAGCAGTAAATATTGACATGTCGGTGAAATTAGTTAATTAACTTAACTCAAAGCAAAGGAAGAAACATCTTTAGAAAGGAAAGGAAATACCAGATATTTTGCCTTACTGTGCATACTTTGGTAAAAATAAATATAGCAAGTTTGATATTTATGTTTAACACTTTGGGTTGAAAACTCTTCAGCAGCCCTAGGGAAACACAAGAGTATTTTTGATTATAGTTTCTGTAAACATGCCCATGTTACAGATAGAAAAATTAGCCTCATCATTGCTAATATCCGCATTGGGTTATCCAAATATGGTGGCCATTAGCCAGAAGTTTCTGTTGAGCTCTTGAAATATGGGTAATCCAAATTAAGATCTATTGTAATTATAAAATATACACTGAATTTTGAAGACTTAGTATGAAATTGCCTTTCCTTTCGACCTAGGACCCAGGCCTACTTGGGGAGGGGACTGTACCATCAAAGCTTTTGCCTCCAAAGCCATTAGCAAATATTGAGTATGTTTCAACAAGGTATGTTCTGGAGAGAGAGCAAATCCACGACAGCTTTTATCCATTTTTCATTACTACATGGTAAGGATGACACAACAAGCTAATTTAGGAAAAGCCTTAAAGAGGGAAGATGAGGGAGGAGGTCTAGCTTGCAACCTACAACTTGAAAAGGCATTCAAGTGTGAGAAATGCAAACCTTTGAAATTGCTTCCAGACCCACTGTTGATTGTTAGCTAATTGTATTGATTAGTTTTATGTAATTTATTTGTTAGACTTTCTGCTAATGGACACTTCTGAATCATCTTCTGCATTTAGTGTAGCTAATACTCATGGATCAAGTCGTTGACTTATAGGTTATCTACTTTGCTTCTAAATGATTCTCTATGATTGCTTTTTATTTCATTACACATTTTTAATCCTGGAACAGTTTCTATTGTGTCCCATTACACTAATGGAAATTATTGATATGGAAATTACCAGACACTGAGCTTACGAATTCTATGATACACAACAGCATTCCATTTCAAGTGGTAGAATTGTTGCTGTATAATTAGCAGTAAATATTGACATGTCGGTGAAATTAGTTAATTAACTTAACTCAAAGCAAAGGAAGAAACATCTTTAGAAAGGAAAGGAAATACCAGATATTTTGCCTTACTGTGCATACTTTGGTAAAAATAAATATAGCAAGTTTGATATTTATGTTTAACACTTTGGGTTGAAAACTCTTCAGCAGCCCTAGGGAAACACAAGAGTATTTTTGATTATAGTTTCTGTAAACATGCCCATGTTACAGATAGAAAAATTAGCCTCATCATTGCTAATATCCGCATTGGGTTATCCAAATATGGTGGCCATTAGCCAGAAGTTTCTGTTGAGCTCTTGAAATATGGGTAATCCAAATTAAGATCTATTGTAATTATAAAATATACACTGAATTTTGAAGACTTAGTATGAAAAAAAATGTAAATACCTCATTAACATTTTAATGTTTATGGAGCATTTTAATGTTCAATGTGCTGAACATTCAATATGTGGAAATAACAGTATTTTAAATAGTCAATAATAATAAAAAGTACTATTGAAATTAATTTTATCTCTTTTCTATTTTTTTTTTTTTGGTTTGACTACTAGGAAAGTTTAAGCTACATATGTGGTTCACATTATATTTCCACTGGATAGCACAAGCCCTAATTGGTAGTGTCTAGTGCTGTGCTGACCAATTAAGTAGGAAATAGCCCCACTTGGCAATTATATTTCATCCTGAGTTACTTAAAATGAAATTCCATTTAAAATTCAGTCCCTCAGTTGTAGTGGGCATAGATCAAGTGCTGTTGCCATACATGGCTAGTAGCTACCATTCTGGATAACACAGGTAGAAAGGGTAGAGTCCTGGAAAGTTCTACTGGAAAGGACTGGTCTAGCTTATTGCTGAGCAGGTATTGGAATTGGGAATGCCTCTCTGCTAAACCCTTGTCCACTGAGACTGTAATGAAAATAAACATGTCACAGAAAAGGTAAAACTGTGCAAATAGTGATAGCAGGTGGGAGGCAGTGATGCTCATTAAATAAGGGATTTGTCCTTGGAAATTCTCTTCTTCTAAGTGCTGCTCAGGATAAGACTTCAGGGACAACGTTTATCCATTTGGGTGACCACCTAATTCTGATGGACAGAAAAGATGTGAATTAGGAGGAAAAAATAAGAAACAATTAGGATGTTTTTATTAAGTATTCGTCCACATGAGCCACCACGTCAGCTCTAATACCCTCTTTGTAGGTATCTGATGTCCAAAGAAGTTAGGCTGCAGAACAGGCTTTATGTCTACCAGCCAGAGGACACCAGTGTTTGACCCCTGGGCTGCTGCCCTGAGGTTAAGGGAGTCATGAGCGGGGTCTGTTCCTCTGGAGAGTAGGGGCCTGCGCTCTGGATGGGGAGGTCACAGATGTGCAAGTAAGCACTTAAGGGGCAATTTTTATAAGTCAAGAGTCAAAATGATTCTTAAACCAACACCTTCAGAATCACAAGCCCAAATTCATTTCTTTAGTCTCTCCTTGATTTTGTCTGTGATCTCTTATCCCTAGAACCAGAGAAGGTCCAGGCATAGTCCAAAAAATAAGGACAGGAGAAAAGGGGGGGAATGAACCAGAGTTTCTCTTTTGCTTTCTTTGTCACACTCTCCTTTTAGTGATGAAAGATGGATAGGCGTCACATTTATTTAACATATACACAAAGACAGGCATCCCTATTGGCTCAGACAGTAATGATCCTCCTGCAATACAGGACACCCGGGTTTGATCCCTGGGTCAGGAAGGTCCCTGGAGAAGGGAATGGGTACTCAACTCCAGTATTCTTCCCTGGAGAATTCCATGGACAGAGGAGCCTGGCAGGCTCCATGGGGTCACAAAGAGTTGGAGACAACTGAGTGACTTTTACTTCACTTCATACACAATGGAGTTACAATTCTGTTTCCTTTTTTGTTTGTTTGTTTGTCCATAAGTGAAGATACCAAAGGAATTTGTTGTGATTGTCTTGTTTTTAGATAAGGAAACCAAGTCTCAGAGTGGTTAAGTCCATCGTCCAAGATCACTAGCTGGTTAGTAACTAAGCCCGAACTTAAATGCTGGTCTCCCTTGAGCCAAACTCTGTTTTACATAAAAATACCTCTCTGGGACAGGCTTCCCAGGCGGTGCTAGTGGTAAAGAACCTGCCTGCCAATGCAGGACACATAAGATGCAGGTTCGATTCCTGGGTCAGGAAGATGCCCTGGAGAAGAGCGTAGAAAGCCACTCCAGTATTCTTGCCTGGAGAATCCCATAGACAGAGGAGCCTGGTGGGTTACAATCCATAGGTTCACACAGAGTTGGACATGACTGAAGTGACTTAGCACACACAGCACACACACCTCTCTGGGGCACCCAAGACCTGGCACAATGGGATTTCTTTTGCCGGCATTAAGGTGGGCATAAGTGAGTTAAAACTGTCTATTGCTTCTGAGGTGCATTACTGAGCCTGTGGGAGTCTCCACAGATTGTAGTACAGATGCTGAAAACCTTTGTTTTGTCACTGATAAATGATCCTCAGGCTCTTAATCCTGGTTGCATATCCTCATCTGTAAAGCTGTTGGCATGTTTGCACTGAGCAGATCGCTCTATGCCAGTTTAGCTTCCCATGGCAGTTTGGGGTTTGTTTCTTGAAGATTTTATAAAGCTGAGTATAAAATGGGAATGTTTTCATAAACGCTTAAGCATCTTTAGCGAGGCTAATTTATAGAATTTAAATGTTCCTCTTAGGCAGTTTAAACCCAAATTCCCCAGCAGCAGAGAGTGGAGGATGAGAAACAGGAAACTGCTCCGTTTCATTGTTCATGCTCAACAATAAAAAATTAAATGGCCTAAAAAGTGCAAACCAGAGAGAAATTTTTAGATAGACATTCTGTCCTCTGAACTTGAGTGATGGTGATGAACACAAAAATTGCATATGTCTCTTCTTCCCACTGTGCCCTCCTCCACCCACACTGAGCCTGGCAGTCACGTCTTAGACCTCTGGGATGACCCAGTCTACATGGCACAGTGCTGGCCACGGTACCCAGCCAGTCACTCAGGTCACCTTCACCAGGAGCTGTCTTCTAGCCTTCCCTTGGGAAAGTTAGGACCAGCAGTGAAGAACTGTTCTGGGCAGCCATAACTAGGCCCTTCTGCACCATCAGCTAGAGAGCTTAGCACTCAGCCAGTCTGCAGGAATTTTCCCATGGTGAGACTGTTTTTGAGCTACTTTCTGCTTCTATTTTATATCCCCATCCCTGGTTAGTGCCTGTTTTTGTTTCCAAATTATGAGATGGCATGAAATCTGCCTTCTCTTTTCTCCTGTGGAGCCAAGCGGTGTATATAAATAAGTAGCTGTATAATACATCAAAAGAACAAGTCTTTCTCCTTGCTTCTTGAATATGGCTTTAGGAGTTCAATGCCTTCCTTTTGTCTCTTGTCCCTTAACCCCCACCACATTCAAAGGATGCTAAATCCTCTCTGGATATGATGACTTTTTTTTAAGCTGTGCATAGCTGACCCTATTCTAGCCTTCAGATCAAGAGATTAGGGACACTGTATACTAACATGAATTCCACAAACACTGAAAAAGTGCTTTTGCTCTGAAAAGTGCTTTGTAAAAGATACCTCATCCCTTTTAATTCTCATAGCAATCCTCATTCTCATTTGGCAAATGGGAAACAGGATCAGAAAAATCCTGTAATATATTCAAGAACTTACGTGTGGCTCATGAATGGCAGGGTAGGCACCTTGGTCCAAGACGTGTGTGTCTCAAATGCCATGCTGAGTGGAAGGCCAGTTTTCCAAATTGCGCGTGATGGAACAGAAAGACATTCCTCAGAATGGCCTCCAGGCTGACTGAGACCAGAAGACAAGGTAAATTCAAGCTGTTTTTTAGTCCCTCAGTCATGTCCAACTCTTTGTGACCCCATAGACTGCAGCGTGCCAGGTTCCTCTGTCCTCCACTATCTCCCGGAGTCTGTTCAAAGTCACATCCATTGAGTTGATGATGCCATCCAACCATCTCGATCTTTGTTGTCCCCTTCTTCTCCTGCCCTCAAACTTTCCCAGCATTAGGGTCTTTTCCAATGAGTCAGTTCCTTGCGTCAGATAGCCAAAGTATTGGAGCTTCAGCTTCAGTCCTTCCAGTGAATATTCAGGATTGATTTCCTTTAAAATTGACTGGTTTGGTCTCCTTGCAGTCCAAGTCAGGTACCTCTCATTAAGTGACATAGCTCTGTATTTGGAAATTTTGTTAGTTCAGGCTAAGGTGGACTCTGGTCCACAGTCTTATTGTATAGATTCCAAAGTATTAGTGGTTTCACAAAATAAAAATTCATTCTGCCCATGCAGAATCCATCGTGGAAGACCAGGCTGGATGGAGACACTGTGCGTGTGTGTCTGTGCGTGTGTGTGTGCATGTGTGTGTGTGTGCGCGCGCGCTTCGGTTGACAGCCTGGATGGAAAGAAGCCTCCAGATGCTTCCTGCTTTTAACATTTGGAGACACCTCCAGCTAGTCTCATCTCCAGGGGCAATTTGACTCCGCCCACCAGAACAAGAGCCTTTCTAGGAAACTAGGCAGTGGGGCTGCTTCAGGTTTCCTAGGCCACAGGTTCAAACCCTATGGAGGAACTGCTTTCAGTAAGACTTCTGTTAACATTGAAGGAGGTGGGAAATGGACCTGGGAATGCATTCCTCACTTTTTCTTTGCCTCATTAATTATTCTACTGAGAAAAGTAGCATGGTTGCCCCAGACATGGGGAGAGAGATAAGTCATCCCACTGTGTCCTATCTGAAGTGTTCTCTAGGGAATGCATGAGCCTGTTACATGATTGTTATTTGGGGAGTGGCTGGTTCTGAATCTATAGATAAGCCTAGCAGCACACAGTGGATGTACACTTTCAGTCATCCAACAAATATTTACTGAGCACATACTAGGAGCCAGGTGCTACTCTGGATATACTTCAGTGAGCAAAACGGATAAAAACTCCTGTCCTTATATTCAACAGGGAAAATAGTTCCTGGCTTTTCCAAACAATCATTTAAAATATGCTTTTCTGGAAACGAAAGTAATTTTTTTTACTGTATAAAATTTAGTAAATGTAAAGCATGTTTAGTAAATACAAAAAAATCCAACAGAAAATGATAATCACCATGCAACAATAATGCATGATTACTCGCCACTGTATTGCCTTACATACAAGCACACGTGCGTGTTACTTTCCAAACTGGAGTCACATTATGTATTCAGTTTTATATCTTACTCTTTTTTTTTTCTAGTTAGAGTGTATTACAAGCTTAGTCCATATTTCAGTTCAGTAAAGTTGCTCAGTCGTGTCCGACTCTTTGCAACTTCATGGATTGCAGCATGCCAGACCTCCCTGTCCATCACCAACTACTAGAGTTTACTCAAACTCATGTCAATTGAGTCGGTGATGCTAGCCAACCATCTCATCCTCTGTCGTCCCCTTCTCCTCCCGCCTTCAATGTTTCCCAGCATCAGGTTCTTTTCCAACGAGTGAGCTCTTCGAATCAGATGGCTGAAGTATTGGAGTTTAGCTTCAACATCAGTTCTTCCAATGAATATTCAGGACTGATTTCCTTTATGATGGACTGGTTGGATTTCCTTGCAGTCCAAGGGACTCTCAAGAGTCTTCTCCAACACCACAGTTCAAATGCATCAATACTTCTGCGCTCAGCCTTCTTCACAGTCCAACTCTCACATCCATACATGACCACAGGAAAAACCATAGCCTTGACTAGACGGACCTTAGTTGGCAAAGTAATGTCTCTGCTTTTGAATATACTATCTAGGCTGGTCATAACTTTCCTTTCAAGCAGTAAGCATCTTTTAATTTCATGGTTGCAATCACCATCTGCAGTGATTTTAGAGCCCCCCAAAAGAAAGTCTGACACTGTTTCCACTGTTTCCCCGTCTATTTCCCATGAAGTGATGGGACCGGATTTCATAATCTTCATTTTCTGAATGTTGAGCTTTAAGCCAACTTTTTCACTCTCCTCTTTCACTTTCATCAAGAGGCTCTTTAGCTCCTTTTCATTTTCTGTCATAAGGGTGGTGTCATTTGCATATCTGAGGTTATTGATATTTCTCCTAGCCTGTAGCAATACCAACTATTTAACCATTTCGGAACTATTTTATATTTCACTTGATTCCAAATTTTTACCAAACTCAGAAATGCCTTGAAAAACAATCTTATACATGAATCTTCAGCCACATCTATGAATAGATGTTTAGAACATAATCAAAGAAGTGGGATTACTGATTCAAAGGGTGTGCAAATGCTCAGGTTTTTGACAAATATTGCCAGGTTGCTTTCCAGGGTGTTAGCACCAATTTACATTCTCACCTGTATTTTATGAGATGCCATTCTCCTGCCAATATTCAGTATTAGAGTGTTTCTAATCTTTGCCAATTTGTTACACTGAAGAATGGCATTTTATTTTAAGACTGGTGCACTGCCTAAGTTCTTCAGTAATTATTGGGATTTGCTTAAACCTGAGTTTTGATCCTAGCTCTGGCACGTTTTAATGAGATATGCAATCTAAGTATCAGTTTTCTTTCCATCAAATGGTTATAGTTATTCTGACTTCTTGGGCATTGAGTGAATTAAATATATTCAGGTTTATAAACTATTTAACACTGTGCCTGTCACAGAACAAATAAATGGTAGCTATTATCATAGGTGTTATTCACAACTTTAGAATTATCAACACATGAACAGTTCTGGCCTTTTTTCTTCCCTCTGTGTCTTAATGAAAAATTTGATTTTGCTGTACCACATTTCTTTCCCTTTAAATCTCCTCTGAAAGGGGGCTGCAATTTGGTGGGTGCGGTTGGGGGGCTTTGGTTAATTGGAATTAGTACAAATGAGAGGAAAAAGTACAGTTGATGGCAGCAATGAACATGGACCTGGTTTTGGTTACAATTAGGCTGTTGGTGGCTGGACTTAGATGGGTGGTACTGCTTCAGACTGTGGGCTGGCTGACTAAGCTTAGATCCGACTGTGAATGGGTTCAGATCTGCCTCAAGTATCCTTGATCTGGGGCCTGTATGGAATATACCTAGAAAATACCCAGATGTGTTCTTATGCTAGCTCACCAGAACAAACGAGGTCAAGCAAAGCCCACAAGCAAATTTAGGGCCTCTTCTTCAGTTGCATCTGTGTGTATAGTCGCTCAGTCATGCCCATCTCTTTGTGCCCCCATGGCCTGTAGCCTACTGGGCTCCTCTGTCCATGGGATTTTCAGGCTAGAATATTGGAGTGGGTTGCCATTCCCTACTCCAGGGGATCTTCCTGACCCAGGGATTGAACCTGAGTATCATTTGTTTCCTGCATCGCAGGCAGATTCTTTTCCCACTGAGCCATCAGGGAAGCCCCTGCTCTAGTTACATCTGCTAATACTCCACTGGCCAAAGCAAGTCACCTGGCCTAGGCCAACATCAGTGCCGGGAGAGATCTCTTTCCCCACAGTCGGAAAGAGAAGGGAGCAAATATGTGCTGAACAAATGACCATAATGAACGTTTCCAGGAAGTTTCAGGAGGAGGGTGCTAGGCAGGGTGTCGTGTAGGGAAGCTGGGAGAAAAGAAAAGTGATCATGAGGCATGTTGGGTATGGGTGAGATTTCACAAATTAGAATTCTTTTAATTTCTAAAAGTCTTTAGTTAAGACCATGTAGATTACTTTTTGTCTGTCTGGACTGGGCTTTATTAAATGGTACTTCCCATTGGGACTGATCTTACGATGTAGTGACTAACATAATGTCACTTAACGGAAATAATTACTATCTCTTTTACTGTCAACCCTACATAGCTCTTCCTCTTTGCATATCTTGGAACTCTGAAGCATTTTCTGATGGTTCAGTTTCTTTTCCACCCACTGATAAAAAAAAAGTGCATATTGGGTCAGTTGCTAAGTCATGTTGGACTCTTTGCGACCCCATGACCTGCAGCACACCAGGCCTGCCTGTCCATCACCAACTCCTGGAGCTTGCTTAAACTCATGTCCATTAACTCAGTGATGCCAACCAACCATCTCATCCTCTGTCGTCCCCTTCTCCTCCTGCCTTCAATCTTTTCTGGCATCAAGGTCTTCTCCGTTGAATCTGTTCTTTGCATCAGGTGGCCAAAGTAGTGGAGTTTTAGCTTCAGCATCAGTCCTTCCAATGTATACTCCAAGACTGATTTCCTTTAGGATGGACTGGTTGGATCTCCTTGCAGTCCAAGGGACTCTCAAGAGTCTTCTCCAACACCATAGTTCAAAAGCATCAATTCTTCGGCACTCAGCTTTCTTTATAGTTTAACTCTCACACCCATACATGACTACTGGGAAAACCATAGCTTTGACTAGATGACCTTTGTCAGAAAGTAATGTCTCTGCTTTTTAGTAAGCTGTCTAGGTTGGTCATAGCTTTTCTTCCAAAGTGCATATAGGGACTTCTTAGTTGTAAATTACCAAGCAGAAACACAGTCTTCAAAGAACGAGTATCAGATGCAACATTGCCAACTCATCTAAAGCAGGGGAGACATCAAATTTAAGACAACTTGGAAAGATGGTGCAAGGGCAGATAATGGGAGCAATCAACTGGGTTTCAGTCATGCCCTCAGAAGCTAGAAATTCACAGAAACTTCCAGTGAAGTCAAATAGACAGTGAGCACAGGGTGTGATACTGGGGAGACAGAGCCCAAAGAGCTCTGAGAGAAACTATGTCATTTTAGTGGCCTTTATTGTCTGTGTAAAAATTTTACACAGACCGTCTACCAGAGACCTGATCTCCAGATTTGCTTAACTCTGAGGATGAGTGGTACATGGCATGCATAACATGACCCCCATGTTCCCAGTAGGATGAGAACCCAGATAGTAAATTCATCCCAAATTTTAATTCTCGTCCACTCTGATTCTAGGCAGGCCAGCTGCACACTGGCTGTATCAGCTCTGCTTCTTCATCTAAATGTTACATGCTTATAACTTTACCCAAAACATTTTTGCTTTGTTTCAGAGAAAGCCATGCTTTTGACCTCTTAAAAAAATCCGAGCCCAGAAGAATCATAGGTTGTGTGAAGAATTACACTAAATAATTGGTCCACAGCCTTCCTAGTGCTGGAGTGGGGTGTTGGTACCCTCAGTATCCATTGGGCCTTCACTAGAATAATAGCAACTTTGTTGTTATTTTTAAATTGCTAAGCCTTGCCACCCCAAGAACTGTAGCCTGCCAGGCTCCTCTGACCATGGGATTCTCTAGGCAAGAATACTAGAGTGTGTTGCCATGCCCTCCTCCAGGGGATCCACTCTACCCAGGGATCTAATCCAGGTCTTCTGCATCAGCAGGCGGATTGTTTCCACTGAGCCACCAG
>SJYC01064302.1:0-23878 GCA_006408675.1 Madoqua kirkii | reverse complement strand
CCCCCCCCCACCCCCCCACCCCCGATATTTATTTCTGGGCAGCTGGTGCACGGGAATGTAGATGACAGGGCAGTGTGAACTTTCTTCATCAAGAAGCTGGCTTGCTTGAAGTTGGTGCCATCTACATGTCTAATTCATGCTTGATTCTCCCAGACACTTCTAGCTACTTGAGGTGGGAGTATCTTTGGGGGTGTTTGCTGGGGAAGTTGAGCTTCACTTAATTCCAGGCTTCCCCTCCCTGCCAGATGTTCACTAGGAAAGACAAACCCTCCTCCTTGTTTCGGAGTCCTTGGTCCTGGCCATCCTGAGAATCCGCTGGGTAGCCTTCCCCCACTCTAAGACCTATGACATCATCCCTCATCCCTGCTTCTCCAGGACTCCTGCTTAGATGCCTGTGGGTTCTCTGCGGCTTCCAGGGAGGGTGGGATGCTGGTGGCTGCTGTGGATTTTTAACCAGGTGTGGGTCAGAGTGTCCTGTTTGTCCTGAACTAAGCCACTCCAGGGAGAGGGTTCCCAGGGGACGCTGGCAGTCACAGGTAGGGAAGAGTGATTATTTGGAGGCTGTTAGAACTGGGAGGTTTCCTGGACATTTCAGACACAAAGACCTGCGTAGATCCATGCTTTCTATTTGCACTGACCCTGTGTGTCCCCTGATAAAACCCAAGTAGGACAGTCCAGAAGCCAGGTCTTGTGCATGTCCTCAGGAAACTGCCTGCGGCCCAGTAGAATCTGTTATTTATTGCACTCCCAGTTAGTACTGGGTGGCTTTCGTTGAGTCTTCATCGCTGTAAAAATAGCTGTAAAGTTAATTTTGTCTTTCTCTGGTCAGCACTGGTTAATATGTGTGTACGTGTAAAATAGGGCTAAAATAAGTAGAATAGTCAGAGTGGGTTTGAGCAAACTCCAGGAAATAGTGAAAGACAGGGAAATCTGGTATGCTACAATCCGTGGGGTTCAAAGACTTGGACATGACTGTACAGCAGTCATAGGGAAGGGGAGAGAAGGATGGGGGTGGTAGTCACCAAACACCTAGCTGTCTGTTGTCTGTGTTTCTTGGGCTTGTGTGGTTTTGACTCACCTTTAAAGTGAGTTACTAGTTTAGAAACCTCTCGGCAGGTTGAAGTGTGTGCATTTTTCCTGTTATATTAAGTATCACCCTTCTAGCAGGGATTCCACTCTGCCCTCACTTGTCACTGGAGAACAGGGCCGGTCATGTCTCCTGAAGCCTGCATGGTAGGTCAGTTCGTAGTGGGCCAAAGAGCCTGTCCTTCTGTCCCATATCCTCTGCCTCTATCCTCTTCTGGGAAGTTGATCGAACAAGAAAGATGATAAATGCCAGTGCCTTGGCACTTTGGATTTCTTTCTCCCTTTGATAGTCTGTGAAGAAACTCGGGGTCAGAGCGGAGCCCTAGTCTTGAGTTTTCAGGTCTTTGTAGGACTGGAAGGACATTGATACTTCAGTAGCAGTCTGGAGGCCTCTATTTTTCAGGAACCTTCTCAGACACCTTTGCATGCATGTGTATATTTTTTCCTTCCTTTGTTTTTATTGTTTGTGTTAGGGAAGTGAAGCATCGATTTAGACTGTTATTATTTTTTAATGTATCCGGTGAGAAAGGCTCAGGCTGTTTGAGGTCCAGCTTTCTTTGCCGAGGTGGGCTCAGTGAGTTTAAATGCGTGGATGCTGAAGGATGTCTAATGGTGGGCAGGCCTTGTGGGGGTTAGACGGCTCACCTCCTTACTGGTGACCTTTTAGGAACTCCCTGACCTTTCTACCTGTCAGTGAAAAGGCTTGATTTCCCCGGTGTGTACCCAGGAGTGTGGGTGTTGACCTTTTCTTCTGGAGTGATCTGCTTAGTGATGTGAGCAAGTGGGTTTTTTTATTATTATTATTTTTAAACGAGCTAGGGGCTTCGTGCAGCCTAAGCCAGTCGATGAGGCTGTGTGCAGCAAGTACAAATAAACACACCTTGTTGCTTTTCGTCTTCAAAGAGATGGTTGAAGGCTCCCTGCTGGGGTGCGGCGAGGTGTTTTTTCCTGACAGTCCACTTAGGCCTTTACCTTTGTGATAAGTGACAGAGAGGCATGAGATGTGAGCCGGGAGCAGAGGGAGAGCCTCCAGGACTGGTCTAGGTGACTCATTGTCAAGGTCACCAGAAGAACTTGAAAGTGGGTTTGTATCGTCTTCTTCATGAAAGGGTTTAGAGAACTGGGAATTAGGAGAGTTTCTAATCAAATAATCTCCTATGAAAGTCATGGCCTTTTCAATCTTCCCCTTTTCATAGGCAAGGAGAGAAGAGGGAACCCAGTATCTGTGGACCGTTGTCTCCTACCTGTGAGATGCTGTGCTCGCCCTTGAAACACGTGATTCTGTTGAGTTTTTCCAACGATATTGTGTGACAGGAAGTCATTTTGTGGTCCGTGAAAGATTATCCGTACCCAGGGTGCCAGATTCTGACTCGAGTTTCTTTCTAGGCCCCCAGTCTGGGCTTTCCGCCCTATTTCCGGGCATCCTTCCATGCCTTTCCCCCTACGTGCTTTTGTAAATTAACAATCCATGAGTTTGTTTCCATAAACAGCCCCCCTTCCCAAATCTGTTCACTTTGCAGCCACAGCAGTTGGTATTTGTGGTAAATACATAAAAATAAATCCTAGTCCTTGAGTAAAGATAGAACTGTCAAAATAGCACCCGAATTTCTGCTCTGTGCATGGGAGAGGCATGTCTGGCAGGGGGATACCACTGGACATGGTTCCATTTCTTGACCCGAGGTGTAGTTACATGGGGGTTTGTTTTCATTCATTAAATTTTATATTTACCTTTCTCCCCTTTTCTTACATGTTTATGGTATTTTATAATTAAAAAATGAAAGCCAGCTCAGAGTGATGGGACTGGTTTTAGCTATGAGAGAGCCCTGGGGGAAAATCTATTTTTGGTTGTGGAGTTATCTTGTTTGTTCTTTTCCCTCTTTCTCTCTTTGGAATGTTTTGGAAATGCATGGGCCGTCCTAACTGCAACTATTTTTGCCTCTGCATCTACCTGACAGTTGGGGAGGTTTTTAAACATGGCTGCTCCTGTGTGTGTGATGCTTTTACTGTAATTGTTGTGAAAGAATCTACTTTTGGGGTCTTGAGGAGTGCCCTTAAAACGTCTGCTGGGAGAAGAGCCAGGTACTCTGAGGATACAGGATTTGCCTGTCATATGTATTTAATGTTTGATATTGCTCACAGGATAAGTAAACTTTTGGTGGCTCAGCTGGTAAAGAATCCGACTGCCATGCAGGAGTGTGTGTGATGCTTTTACTGTAATTGTTGTGAAAGAATCTACTTTTGGGGTCTTGAGGAGTGCCCTTAAAACGTCTGCTGGGAGAAGAGCCAGGTACTCTGAGGATACAGGATTTGCCTGTCATATGTATTTAATGTTTGATATTGCTCACAGGATAAGTAAACTTTTGGTGGCAGCTGGTAAAGAATCCGACTGCCATGCAGGAGACCTGGGTTCGACCCCTGGGTTGGAAAGATCCCCTGGAGAAGGGAATGGTTACCCACTTCAGTGTTCTTGCCTGGAGAATCCCATGGACAGAGGAACCTGGTGGGCTACAGTCCATGGGGTTGCAAAGAGTTGGACACAACTGAGCAACCAAGCACACACACACACACACACACACACAGGATAAGTAGACTTGTGTGACAGGGTAACTGCCTGGTCAGAGGGGTGGCAAATATTTATTTCAGATAGGATGGTTAGGGGTTCTGGAAATGGCTGCAGGGATGAGGTTTATCTAGGGAAGCATCTCTCAGCCTTGGTGCTGTTGACGTTGGGACGGGAGAGTTCCTTGTTGTGGGGGGCAGTCATTTATTTGCGTTGTAGGTTGTTTAGCAGCACCACGGGTCCTTGGTGCCAGAAGCAGCCTCCTTCTCCCTGCCTCCCTGAGTTGTGACAAACAACAGTGTCTCTAGCTGTTCCCACATTTCCCTTGAGGGCAGAATCAGCCCAGCCTGAGCACCCCAGCTGCGAACCCTGGGTCTAGTGTGAGCACTCCCCACCTTGCCATACATCTGGCGCATTCTTAACGGCTCATCCTAAAAGTGTCTCCCAGATACAGCGATTCAGAGTGGTATTCTCCTCCCAAGGGTCTCTTCATCATCAGGTTTCTGCTTTCTGTTTCTGCAACCCCACAAGTTCAATGTGAAAATAGGTTTTATCTAGAAATAGCCTCAGCCCTGACCTTTCGCTCCTGCTTCTTGCTCTTGTGTGATAGTGAAAGCAAGTGAAGCTGGAGATTGTGAATTTCATTCCCTTGGGAGAGACAGGCTGAGGAAGCAAGTAAAAGGCAGGTAGTGGGTGACACCAGAGCCACTTGGTTCCCTGAAGGCCTTTTAAACTTGGGAGGTTCACGATCCCTGTGAGCTGGAGGAGGAGCACCCTGAAAGTTTGCCTTGGGAGCTGCCTGTTGAAATCTTACCCTGGAAGTCCCCCTGCCTCCACCCCACAGAGCTGTCATTGTTTCTCTCGGTTCCCCTTCCCTCCCCAAGGTTCCTTCCCCCTTCCCATCAAAAGCTTTTACTACTGGAGTTCCTTCTCTAGGTGGGGGGAGGGGGATCGTAACTTAGTAACTCTTGCGTTCCTTTAAGACACTTTGCCTCCCAGCTGTCGGATTCCTTTGTTCAGTGGTGGCCAGCCTTCCTTGAGTTTTTAGCTTCCTCCTCTCTTCAGAAGACCAGTACCGATGTGCAGTGTCTGCCACTGTCTTGTGTGTGAGTTCGCAGGGAGAAGGGAGCTACCAAGAGAGCAGTGCTGGGTTTGGAGGGGGAGAAGTGTCCCTTATCTTCCATCAGACACAGGAGCCTCAAATCACACCCTCTCCCCTAAGGCTTCTTCAGGCGGGAGCCCTGGCTTCCTGAGCCAGTGAGTCTTCTTTTCTTCCCTTTTGTCTCTGGGTAACTTGAAAACTCCTCTCGAAGCTTTATAGTATGTCCCCTACATGGGAATGGGTTCCATTCCAAGAGGGCATTTGTAAGTCCAATTTGTTCATAAGTTCAATGAAGTTAGCCTACGTACCCAACTAACAGAATTTGCTACCTAATACTGTTCTATAATACATTTATAATACTTTTCACACAAGTAATACACAAAAAACAAACACACAAAAATAAACATTTTTAATCGTACAATGTAGTGCCTTAAAAGGTGTAGTCTTAGTTGGCTCAGTTCTGTCTGACTCTTTGTGACCCCATGGATCGCAGCCCTCCAGGCTCCTCTGTCCATGGAATTCTCCAGGCAAGAATACTGGAGCGGGTAGCTAAACCCGTTTGCAGATCTTCCTGACCCATACAGTTCAGTTCAGTTCAGTCGCTCAGTCATGTCTGACTCTTTGCAACCCCATGAATCACAGCACACCAGGCCTCCCTGTCCATCACCAACTCCCGGAGTTCACTCAGACTCCCATCCATCTAGTCAGTGATGCCATCTAGCCATCTCATCCTCGGTCGTCCCCTTCTCCTCCTGCCCCCAGTCCTTCCCAGCATCAGAGTCTTTTCCAATGAGTCAACGCTTTGCATGAGGTGACCAAAGTACTGGAGTTTCAGCTTTAGCATCATTTCTTCCAAAGAAATCCCAGGACTGATCTCCTTCAGAATGGATTGGTTGGATCTCCTTGTAGTCCAAGGGACTCTCAATAGTCTTCTCCAACACCACAGCTCAAAAGCATCAATTTGAATCAGTCTGTTGTTCCATGTCCAGTTCTAATTGTTGCTTCCTGACCTGCATACAGATTTCTCACGAGGCAGGTTAGGTGGTCTGGTATTCCCATCTTTCAGAATCTTCCACAGTTTATTGTGATCCTCACAGTCAAAGGCTTTGGCATTTAAAACGCTTTCTAAATAGCAGGTAAATTCAGCCTCTACATTTCCACCAATACACACAGTACTGGATGGAAATGATGACACACGTTAGCACCTGTGACCAAGTTGTCCCAGGCCCTGAGGGTGACCAGCAGATCACAGCTTCTGTTTATTCTGTGCTCTCGTAGGTGTTGTTGGCTATTGGGCACCTCTTGAATTCAGAGGTGTTACAGTATTAAAGGTAAATTAGGCACATCTTCATTTCAGAGATGTTCTGATACCAAAGGTATGCGTCTTCTTGGCCATCTTTCTTTCAGTTTTTCTGTAACTATGAGTCTGGGTGAACTCCGGGAGATGGTGATGAACAACAGGGAGGCCTGGCGTGCTGATTCATGGGGTTGCAAAGAGTCAGACACGACTGAGCGACTGAGTTGAACTGAACTGATGCATTCTTTTAAAAACAGCTTTAAAAACACGTGGTATCTGTCAGTACCATGATTTTTTTTTCATGTGTCTGCTGATGAATCCTATTTCGTTTTCACAGCATTCATTTAGGTAGACAGTATGCTTTGCCATTGTAGAGATGGGGGAACTGGAAGACTAAAGAAATTTCCCAACCCTGCAGCCAGTAAGAGGTGGTTTCAGGCTTGCATGTAAATCTGCCCAGCTTAAACCTGTGCCCTTGACTGCTGGCTCTACTACATTGGCATTGAGTAGACATTCAAATTCATGTGTGTTGGAAGAAGGAGGTGTACTCCTAGATGGCGCTAGAGAGTTCTGTCATTGGTTAGTGATCAGTATTGATTCCTTGCTTATTATGTTAGATAGAATAATGTGTTGGAGAGCCATTGGTCAGGAGACAACTCACGTTGTTTTTATTCAAGTGGCCTGTTCTCGGCAGATTGAAATTGACATTTTGCTCGTCCCCCCTACGAGGACTTGTTGTTATAGGCATTTAAAGTGGCTTTTGTAGAGGTTTTCTTTATTAAAAGAAACAGTAGCAACAATAAACAAATTATTGCAGCCCCATGAGACTTCCCTTTGAATGTATTCATGATGGAGATGTTTTCCCCCCTTTGGTGGAAATATTTTGTTGGAATACCAACCAAAAGGAATTTCTTTTTGGTCAGGACTTCCTTCAAGTAGCGGTGGCTGCCAAAGAGAAGTGCCCACTGTTTATAAAAATCTAAAAATAGATTTTTAAGACAAAAATATAGTCCTGATTATAATGCCTCATATAAAAAGAAAACTTTTTAAGTTTGGTCTTTCTCACTCTGACGTTAAGCTGGTATGGTTCAAATATGGGAGAACTTTTTCCGAACCAGTCATTGGTGCTGTTTGTTGTGGAAGGTGAAATGTCAATGTTCTGCACCAGAAAGAAATCATAGCTGGAAAGAATTTGCCCCATTTTGTTACCTCAAACCAGGGGGCTCTCATGGGTCCTGTCTTGTGAGGAAATTACACTGCAGGTCTGAAAGGCGTTAATAACTACAGGCAGACCATAGTAAGCTTCAGAATTCCAAACCCTCACTCCTAAGTTCTCTCCTGAAACCTGTCTCTCTTTTTAATGAGTCTTTGTGCTACCAGGGGACTGTAAACTGGGTGAATTTGCAGGTGCTCGAGTCCAGCCGTTGGTTTTTGACAGGCAACATGGTGAGACTGAAGACCAGGGTTGTCTCTGGCGTGGAGGGAGGCTGCTGAGAGGGGAGGCAGCCAGTTACCTGCCTCTGGAACTGGGTACTGGAGGGGCATGGCCCGTATGAATAACTCGATTTAGAAGACGTGCCGACCCAAGGTGCCAGCGGTCCGTGTGGGACACTCCTGTGTCTGTTGGCAGAGAGAAATGAAAACATAAAAGGTGTGTAATTTTATTGCATTAAAAATCTGTTCTCCTTATTATAAGGCCCAGTGAGGTTAGCTTTGGGGATATCACAAGTGTGCTGTCTTTGATGGCCTACTGGAACATTTTTCTTCAGCTTCTGCCTTGAATCAGGGCAGTGTTCTCTAGGAGAACTAATTGGACATGGCCGAGAAGTGAACCCTCCTGACGCTTGTAGCTCAGTTGAAAAGGAAACCTTCTCAATTGGTTTGGAAAATGCTAAATTTAGCTTGTTTTTTATTATAAAAATAAAGATGGGGGAGTTTGGGGATGATGGAGGAGTGATAAGTAACAGGGAGTGTTTCATTAGTAAAAACTTCATCAGAAAAAAATCCAAAGCTGTAAAAAATGGTTGATGCTAAGAGAAACCAGAACAGAGCTGAATGGGGGTTTCAGAAGCAGATTTATACAATTTGATTAAGAGGCATGATAGGAGGGAGCTCAGCTGGCAGGGGTGTGGCATGGCAGGACTGTAAAGAGCGGATGGTAATTGCTGTAGAAGAGAAAGGCTCATCAAGAATAATCTACAGTAATTCAAGATTGAACTAACCTTGTAAATGGTACAGAGCAGTGATAACCATCTGTGGAGCCTGTGAAGGGCAGCAGCCATGTAGAAGGGGAGGATTTAGCATGCCCGGAGCTCATCTGTGTTGCCCAAGCTGATGATAATGACAATCCAGGAGAAGCTAACAGATGTCAAAAATATGCCAAGGGTGCTTGATTTTTTGAATAAGAAACATACCAGAGAAATTGGGAGTTGGGCTGTATATTCGAGAAAAGGAACATTGTCCATCACTGAGGGGCCCATCTCAGGACCTTTCGAAAGTACCCAGAAAGTGTAATTTAGCAAGAATCCTGAGCAGAAGAAAGAACTCTCCCATTCTTGTGTGATTCGAATTCTGCGAGGCAGGATGGGGTCATGCCTGCTTCTTTAGTGTCCGTCTTATTTGCTGTTATAGGCCAGCACCTGAGTCAGTCACACAGTAGGATCTCCTGTAAGTTACCTGGAAGGCACGGAGGTGATCCTCAAGCGACTGTGACTTTGAAGAGGAGAAGCAGTCGAGGGAAGGAGGAAATTGAGATGTTGCCCTTTGGTGATCATTGTTTCACCAAAGACTGAAACAGTCTCATTAGGCATCAGAGACCTGCAGAGATCTTCATACCAGAGACGCCTGTGGCTTAAAAGAAAATGGCAAGAAGAAAGAGCACTTGTAGAGGAAAATGCACTATAGCAGTTTTAAAGTCATGTGATAAATTAGACAACTGTGAGTCTAGCATGTGGCATATAAAAAGGGTTCCTGACAGGTGAGTGAAAACTGCTGTGCCTCTTAATTCCACTTGAAGGGAGTTTACACAGTTTACTTAACCAATATGAGAAGTTACTGGGAGGAAAGAGTGGAAAGCAGTTCCGTCTCCTGAAATATCAGTATTAAAAACGTTAAATAATAAGAAACTTAAGGTTATCTTCTGGCCTAATCTAAAAGGAAGTAAAACTTGCTACTGAGACAACACAAATGATTCGAGGAAGGAAGAACATCAATCAATATAATCTTAGAGGGAAGTGGAGGATGATAGAAATACATCAATTATAAGACCAAGTGTACAGCAAAATATGTCAGTAACTCTTGTGAAAAAAAAAAAAAACCACCCAGCTATTCTTCATAGGAAACGTAGTAAACTTCAAGAGACATAGAGTGAGAAATTAGGGAAATAAAATCCTATATGCCAAGGCTTCTTTCGCAGCATCAGATAAGTAATTGCATAGCATTAAGCAATAAGACAGATAAACCAGGGATACTGCAAATGGCAAAGGTTTCATTAAACAACAAGATTTTGATAATCCCATGTAAACAGACATGAAGAATTAGAGACATAATTAAAGAATGTTGAAGCTTCTTGGATAAAATTAGCGAGTGCTTGCCAAATTTTGGAAGGTTAAAATATTTAGAGTACCTAATGTTAACATTTCAAAGAAAAGGTCTGTGGGAATAGTGGTGTGTTAGTCAATTGTGTCTGACTCTCTGCGACCCTGCAGACTGTAGCCCACCAAGCTCCTCTGTCCATGGGATTCTCCAGGCAAGAATACTGGAGTGGGTAGTCATTTGCTTCTCCAGGGGATTTTCTTGACCCAGGGATCAGACCCTGTCTCTACATTGCAGGCAGATTCTTTACCACCTGAGCCACCAAAATGTGCTTGTGCCTTAAAGATGAGTGTCTGCAGTCAGGAGCAGCGGGTGAGACAAGCGGCTTCCTCGGGACACCCCTAGGGTGTCTTTTCTCCACGCAGCTGCTCCCTGGGTTTGTGGAAGTGTTTGCTATCGGAAGCTTTGGGGATAAAATCCTCCCTGGTAATGAGATGAGAAGGTTGATTAAGCTTCGACTTGGGCTAAATCTGGCACCAGCATCTGTGGGTGGGAATTTACAAGAGCAGTTTAAGGCCTGCCATATGGATAGAAAAGGAGGCTTTGCAAAAGTGATTAAAAAGAAAAGGCTATTTTTGCTTTTATATCTTAGAAAGCATTGATATTATTTAAATTATTAGAAAACATTTTCCTGGTCCAGTATAGTGTATTTTTTCCTTAAAATGGTAGTATTATCATGGGATTATGGTGTGAGAGCTTTGCTACTCACAATGTGGGTTTCCAGGCCAACAGCATCAGCATCACCTGAATCAGAACCTGCATTTTAAGAAGATCCTTGAGTGATTCCGACTTGAATTAAAGTTTGAGATGCACTGATGTGGTCACTAAGAATACAGGCTTTCAAATTAACCAGCCTGGGTTGAAATCCCAACTCACTGCCTCAGCTTTGGCCAAGTTTCTTCAACTTTTTCCTGCCTACTGTGTCTTCATCTGTAAATAGGGATAATAAGGGACACCACCCTTATGGTGGAAAGTGAAGAAGAACTAAAGAGCCTCTTGATGAAAGTGAAAGAGGAGAGTGAAAAAGTTGACTTAAAGCTCAACATTCAGAAAACTAAGGTCATGGTGTCCAGTGCCATCACTTCATGGGAAATAGATGGGGAAACAGTGGAAACAGTGGCTAACTTTTATTTTTTTGGACTCCAAAATCACTGCAGATGGTAACTGCAGCCATGAAATTAAAAGACATTTACTCCTTGGAAGGACAGCATATTAAAAAGGAGAGACATCACTTTGTTAACAAAGGTCCGTCTAGTCAAGGCTATGGTTTTTCCTGTGGTCATGTATGGATGTGAAAGTTGGACTATAAAGAAAGCTGAGTGCTGAAGAACTGATGTTTTTGAATTGTGGTGTTGGAGAAGACTCTTGAGAGTCCCTTGGACTGCAAGGAGATCCAACCAGTCCATTCTAAAGGAGATCAGTCCTGAGTGTTCATTGGAAGGACTGATGTTGAAGCTGAAACTCCAGTACTTCGGCCACTTAATGTGAAGAGCTGACTTATTTGAAAAGACCCTGATGCTGGGAAAGATTGAGGGCAAGAGGAGAAGGGGACGACAGAGGATGAGATGGTTGGATGACATCACCGACTCAATGGACATGGGTTTGGGTGAACTCTGAGAGTTGGTGATGGACAGGGAGGCCTGGCATGCTACGGTTCATGGGGTTGCAAAGAGTCGGACACGACTGAGTGACTGAGCTGAACTGAACTGAATGGACCCTACCAAGTAGAAGTATTTTAATTGAGATGATACATGGGAGGCACTTAGCTTTTATTATTGCTCACTAATATAACTAAATGTTATTTAAATAGTTATCCAGGTTTATTATAAAAATTTGGACAAGAATTTGGAAAAACATACCTTATAGTTCTGTGATCTAGAGACTGTTAATACATTGGTTTATTTTCTTTGATTTTTATGTAGTTTTAATCATATGGAGAATGTAATTTCATATCTGGCTTTTTCCACTTGTGAATATAGCATTGGCATTTTTCCTTGCTAAACTGATGTAGGAGAACAAATGGCCTAACATCCCAGACTGGCTGGGTGGATTCTTTTGATGTTGGCTATAAAAATTCTCTAAACCAATCAAACTGGCAGTGTGCTTTTTCATGGCTTGTTTCCTTGTCAATCCATGTGGGCTGCTCTTCCCTGCCCCATCTGATTTTACCTGGTAGTCACTGAGGATCCTTCAGGAATCGCGTATGTGAAAGCAGCTGGTAATAGGTAAAATTCTGTACACGTCTATGTTACTGTCAGTGTGTGAGCTTGCTATGTAGGAAAAGCCCGGGTGCATACTAACCAGCTGACTCCACAATTCCAGTTCTAGGACTTTATCCTCGTGAAGTAGTTTGGGATGTATACAGAGACTCAGCTATGAGGATGTGTGTGTGAGCCTTGTTTTTAATAGTGAAAGGCTGGAAACTAATGCTTCCTGCTGCTGCTGCTGCTGCTGCTTAGTCATTTCAGTCGTGTCCGACTCTGTGCAACCCCATAGACGGCAGCCTACCAGGCTCCCCCGTCCCTGAGATTCTCCAGGCAAGAACACTGGAGTGGGTTGCCATTTCCTTCTCCAATGCATGAAAGTGAAAAGTGAAAGGGAAGTCGTTCAGTCGTGTCTGACCCTCAGCGACCCCATGGACTGCAACCTACCAGGCTCCTCCATCCATGGGATTTTCCCTGGCAAGAGTACTGGAGTGGGGTGCCATTGCCTTCTCCAGTGCTTCCTAGAAGGGGTGAATTATCAATGTGCTAGAATACTATACAGACACTCAAAAAGATGCTCTCCAGTATTTATACCCACTTGCCACAGGTGGCTGTTTAAATTAGTTAAGACTAAATAAAGTGAAGAATCAAGTTCTCCCATCACACCATGCAGGCATATTGCAAGTACTCAGTAGCCCTATGTGGCTAGTGACTACTTTATTGGGTAGCTCAGATATTGGACTTATTTTTTTTATCATCACAGGAAGTTCTATCGGATGGCATCGCTTCCAAAGAAGAAGAATTCTGTGGAAAGAGAATTCTTAAGAAACAGAATGACTCAGATTTGTAGTATGTATGGTATTAAGTCCTCCGCTTGGTACTTGGGGCACAACATAGCATTTCTTCATTTTTCTAAATTCCGGCAAATCTGGCCCTGCTTGCCCTCATTCACCAAAAGCAAGAGATTTGATTGAAGTCAAACGTTGAGTTCTGTAGGTATTCTCAGGACCCTGGGTGCCTGATCTGGTCACTGGTTCACTATTGCTTTTTTGTTTTAAGGCCTGTTGCTTAGCTTTGGACCTTCTTGTCTGCCAGACACTTCAACCCACCCCTTCCCATAAATTAACTCCCCCCCATATTTTCCAGCAATGATTTACAAGGGTTACGTGCAGAGCAAGCCATTATACCCTTCCCCCATTCAGATGGGTGGGAAATGTTACCTAAGGGGAGGAAAAAAAGGCTGAAACCACGCTGCGTTGGTAATCAGTTCGTCTGTGTGCTCTGCCCTAGTCTGGTTTGCAGACCTTCGTGGATGCTGTGGAGGAGGGCTCTGTCATAAAGGATCCTCCTCCCCGTCCCTTCCAGCAGCATCAGGCCTCCAGGCACCCACGCCTCTTTAGGAACCTGCTGTCTGCCTTGGCCCGGGGCTGAACTGATAGAGAGGACCCTTGCGCTGCTTTCCTTGGCAGATGGTATCTAAGCCTAAGTGATCCTGATTTCTTGCTGGATTTTTAGCCAATGATTCCCGCCAGCTTGACTGAGAAGGGTTTCCCAGCTTGTTCCTCCCTCCGCAGCTAAATGCAGCCTTATATCTGCAGTGTATACCCTTGCTTGCTGTCTGGTCTCACTGTTGATTGAAGCTATGCCTGTGTTTGTACAGAGTTTCAGAGAAAGCTTTCCATTCGCCTTTCAGAACTCCACTGACTTTCCCTGTCTAGAAAGGTTTCCTCCCTTAGTCCACTCCCAACACAGAGTGAATCTCATTTTTTTTTTCTGCCCCAAACTTCATATGTGTATATATTGTGAAATGATTAGCACAGTAAGTTTAGTTAACACTCATCACTTCCCATAATTGCAGTTGGTTTTTTTTTTCTTGTGGTGAGAACTTTTAAGTTGTACTCCCTTAGCAACTTTCAAATACACAATACAGTATCGTTAACCATGCTGTATATTACATCCCCAGGAGTCAAGAGTAAACCCGGAAGTTTGTTCCTTTTTGACCAGTGTTGTTTTCCCCACTCCCCACCCCACCCTCTGCCTCTGGCAAACACTAGCCCTTTCCATTTCTGTGAGTTCAGGTTTTTAAAGGTTCCACCTGTAGGTGAGCTCCTGTAGTACTTGTTTTTCTCTGTCTGAGCCTATTTCACTTAGCATAATGCCCCCAAGGTCCATCCACATTTTCCCAAATGGCAGGAGTTCCTCGTATTTTAAGGCTGAATAATTTTCCGTAATCTCACTTCTTAATGACTGCCTCTCCGTTGCTTCTGTTCATGTTGGATTTCACATGTGGTATTCTATTTACGCTTGTTCCCTATGCTTGAGTGGTTCTTAAACCTAAATGATTAGAGGACTAGCCTGGGTGTTTCGAAATACATACGTTTCAATTACATTAAATTCTGGGATCTCTCAAACATCATAAAAGAACCAAGAATAATATAACAAATACAAATGTACCTGTCACACAGATCTATCTGATTTTAACATTTGCCATTTAGACTCTGATTTCTTAAAGAAAACTGTACTACAGATATTATCAAAGAGTGTCCCTCATCTAATCTCCTTCTCTTCTGCTCAGAGGTCACTATTATCCTCATGTTGGAATATAGCCTTTCTGTCCATGTTTGAATCTTTCTTCGCATTTGTGTACATCTCTTTCCAGTGCATAATATTTTAAAGTACACACAAGGTCATCATTCTGTGTGTACTTTTACAGCTTATTTTTTCGTTTATTCTTGTAATTTTGAGGCTTATCCTTGTTACCACATTTTTAAAATTGCTCTAGAGTGTCTCATTGTATGAAGAGAATAAAATTTGTTCACTCATCTTTTTTGGCATATGAAAATTTATTACTATTGTGTTTTCACGATAAAATAAATGTCCAAGATCATCAAAACTTATGATCTTGGTTTTTTCTTCTTAACTTTGTATAAGGCCAAAAAAGAGACATTGGCCCCTTGGATAACCTTTAAGAGGGATGTTACCTACAGCATGACCTTTGCAACCAAGCCCAGCAACCAGATCTTCATCATTTTCGTTGGTAAGATGCACACAATCGTTGTTGGGTACAAAGACTGAGATTTTTTTTTTTTTATCATTCTTGCTTTGCTGAACCCTGACACACTTCCTGATGACAGAATTTGGCTGTTTGGCTTCAACCCCTACTTTCCCAGCACAGTTCCCTTTCAGTCATCTCTAAAGAGGGCTTTTAGGTCGTGACCATGACCAGCCCCACTGCAGGGAAATCCTTGTGCACCAGAGCAGGACTTCGTAATATTCTCAGAGTAGAATCTTGGATCAAAGGGTTTGCACACCCTCTGCCTGTCTCGATGCTGCCAGCTCACCCTCTGCTCTGGCCCTACCCATGTGTACTGTCATTAGTGGTTTATGAGAGCACGTGCTTTCCCACATTTCTTCCAATATTTAGACTTGAGTTCTTAATTAGTTTCCCCAAGGCCCAAAGTGGTAACTTACTGTGGTTTCCATGTCCTTCCCTAGTGAGGGGAGTGTGGTAGGCTTTGGCCAGGCCGCTCTACCTTGCCGCCCCCCAACTCCAAGTTCCTCGGTTGGATGTAGCTGGAGAACTGGGAGGACATTCAGCACAGGTGCAAAAAAGAGGTGGTTGCTCCAGGGATGCTGTGGCAAGAATGTCCAGGTCTGGAAGTCCAGGCTTTAGGCTGGGTTGTTGTTACTATTGTTTAATCACTCAGTTGCATCCAACTCTTCTGCGACCCCGTGGACTGTAGTCCACCAGGCTTCTCTGCCCATGGGATTCTCCAGACAAGAATACTGGAGTGGGGTTGCCATGCCCTTCTCCAGGGGATCTTCCCTACCCAGGCATTGAACCTGTGTTTCCTACTTGGCAGGTGGATTCTTTACCACTGAGCCACCGGGGAAGTCCTAGGGCTGGGGAATCAGGTCTAATTCTGCTGGAGGGTTGAATGTTTGCTTTCTGCGTGGATTCTGGATGCTCCTATTGGGGCTCAGCATCTCCAAGGCAGGTCTGGGGTTCTCTGTCTTGGTTGGTGTCTTGCTTTGTGAAAGCTGCTGAGATCACTGAACTACGGGTGCTCCCCAGTGAGAAACCAGCAAAGCAGTGGGGAGCCACTTTCTGGACCCCACTTCTGATGGAGGTTTTGGGGAGTGATGGCTCGGAAGGCAGGCAGGCTCTTAAATTATGTGGTCCAGGTTCAGATCCTGATTATGTCACCTTAGGCCAGTTACAGAGCCTCTCTGTTACCTCCATGAGCTCTTTCCCTGGAAATGGAGATACTATAGCATTCTTGGGGAGAGTGGATGAGGTCGTGCATGCAAGGTACTTATGCCCAGTGCTTGGTACTTCAGCAGCATCACCACATGCTTACTAATGCGTGCTCTGAGGCTGCGTTTGCGTGCTGGGGGTGTTGTCTGTGTCCGAATTCCCAGCCCTGGTACTGAAGTGGGAGCTCAATGAATGGTTGTTGAGTGAATGTGTGGGTTTCTACTTAGGTATGAACTTTAGTTTGCCTGCACGGCAGACTCTGTAAAGACTACTGAGTTTTACTCTAGGAGCAATGGGAATGTTTTCAACCAGGGACCTTTGAGATCCCAGTGGTGGTCTTGAAACACGAAATGAGGACTCTTGGTCCACCTAGCATTTTCATTCCTGAAATGTCTGGTCACCAACCATGAAATCAGGTGTTTCTGACTCATTTTCACACTGACTTTGAAAAATCATTCTTCCCATTTCCTCTCTCCCTGAGATATTTTTTCTTTGCCTTCTTGGTCTTTCTGAAACACATTCAGAACTTTTTTTTTTTCCTTTGATGACTTTGAAATACCCAAGTATTTGGAGTTTGCATATTTGGAGTTTGCATTTGAGCTTGTCTCCAGGTTCTAGAGAGTACTCTTCTTTATGACCTAGGACATTCTGAAGGGTCAGTGCTAAGTTAGACTCTGGAAGGAGAGTCCTGAGAATTCTGGATATGTTGTAGTTCTGCAAGTTCAGATGGCTCATCACAGTCACTTTTGCCTCTACAGAATCCTTTTTTTTCCATTTTTATATCAAAGAGGGTATACACACCCTGTGGGGCCATCATGCAGACTAAGTAACTGATGATAATTTTCCATATGTTGGTTCTGCTCTGACTTCAAGGAAATGAACAGCTTGCTTCTGGGCAGTTCATTAAGTTTCCTGGTTCTCTGGAGCACCTCCTTTTAAATGAGTTCCTAAGGTGAACAAAAGAGCCTCAAAGATTTTGAAATAGGAATGCCCTTCCTCTAAGTACATTTAGAGGAAGACACACAGCTATTCCCTTGTCTGTTTAAATAATTTTCATTTATTTGAGAGATGGAGGATGCAAGCAGAATGGAATGAAATTGAAATCTCTCTGGACTTGAGTTATTTGCACACATAGGGCATCATACAAAGGCCATTTAGTGTTCCAGAAACCCAGGGGAACAGGGAACAAAGCAGAGAGTAAAAGACTGGCTTTGTAAAACAAATAAATAGCAATGCCACATAGAAAGGGTGCCTTGAATGAAGGGAGGGAAATAACATGGTAAAGATAAAACCAAAAGAAGACATAATTGAAACAACACAGAAATCAGAGTGCAAAGTTGTAAATGTTAATGGAAGAGCAGAGTTGAGTCATACACTGATCATGAGCCAGATTTGTGGACAGAGGATGGGCCAGCCTGTGGGGACAATGGATTTCAATCTCACTGGATTCAAATTTTAATTACTATTCATTTGTATTGCCTGGGATTTGGGGATGAACTTATTTGTGTTTATATGCATGTATATGTATCCACACACACACACAGCCCTTATATAGATGTGTGTGTTTATACATATATATGAACATGCTGTCTTTTGTTCTGGGAAGAAGTTCAGCGTTAGACATAGGAGGTCATCATATTACCATCTACTTCTCTATTTTTTTTCTGTGTTTATTGAGATGACCATATATATTTTTTTGTTTTTTTAAAAATATATTTTTATTTATTATTTGGTTGCACCAAATAAATAGGTCTTAGTTGTGGCACATGGGATTTTTAGCTGCAGCATACCTTAATTGCAGCCTGTGGGATCTAGTTTTGTGACCAGGGATCGAATCTGGGCCCCCAGTATTGGGAGTGCAAAGTGTTAGCCTTTGGACCACCAGGGAAGTCCCTGCTTTTCTTTTTTAGATTGATCTACTGGGTATGGCCACTGGCTTCTTAGAACAATTACTTATTGCTCCCCTACTTGTGAGGCCCTGTAGCAGGTACTGGTGGGTGTGCAGAGCTTCCCTGACCTTAGCTGAGTGTTTAGCACGAGAGGGAAGTGTGCACGTAGGTCTGAGTAAGGCGTATGTGATCGTGCTGAGTGATGCAGTTAGGAGAATGGCTCAGACCCGAGGCTGCCCGAGTTCAGAGGAGGATCACACCTCTTCCGACTGTGATGGACACGCAGGGTTCGTGAAGGAGGTCCCTGATAGAAGCTTGAGTGAAAGAGTGGGAGTAAGCCTGGAATTCCATGTTGGCAAGGGCAGAGTCCCAGAGGTGGGAAGGTGTGCAGTGTATCTGGGGAGCCACCAAGGTTACAGTTTTGTAGGGGTCTCAAGGAGCAGTGGGAGGTAGAGCTGGGAAAGGGCATATCTATTATGAAGACTGTTCTGCTTGCTGTGTTCTAGTTGATGGCACTGACTGTGTCCCAGGCACTGTGGAAAGTCCTTTACCCACATGCTTTTGTCACATCTTCTCAAGATCCCTGTGAAATAAGGACGGTCACCATCATGGCTTGATCTAGTAGGAGACTGATGCTCAGAGAAGCGAGGCAACTTGTCTAGACTTGGGTGAGAGCTAGTCTGTGGACCCTGGGCTGTATTAACAGCAGGGCCTGTGCTTTGGTGGTGGGGTTCTGATGACCAGAGATGCCAGTGAGAGCTCAGGCTTTTGTGCTCAGCCTTGGGAAGCCCTTACGTTGATCAAATCCGTTTGGAAAGGTTGGGGTAATCTGAGTAATGAGGGACTATCTTGGGCTGTCAGATTCAGGAAGAGGTCTGAATTTGGAGACCTTGGAGTGAGCAGTTTCCCCCGAATGGCAAGAGCAGGAGCTGAGTTTGTAAATTAGGGTAAGACCTTGAGCTGGGGAGGAAGTGGAGGCAGTCATGCACCACTGATGGGCATTGTTGGGTGACTCCCATGCTTGAATTAATGGACCAGGAAAATAATGAAAAGTAAACCAAGAAAGGTTAGACTTCTCATGTTGCCTCATTTACTTTTATTTGATCCAATGAAACAAATCACCTTTTTAAGTCTTGCACTGCCATTTTATAATAGAAATCACATTTTAATTCGACGGTTTGGAGTGTCTCATTCTCAGAACAAAGGCTGTTCCTTTAATTGGGGTAAGTTTAGTTCTAAGAAGAACTGCAGCAACTGTTCCTTCCATTTCTGATTTCATTGCTGACCACTGAATGCTTTGCAGTGGACCAAGGTGTTCTTGCAGCGTGCACTTGGGAACCATGGGTGGAGGCTGTGCTGTCCCGTGGTGTGTCTGCAGGGGAAGGAAACTGGAGGCAGAGACTGCGGGCCATGGGAGGATGTCGGTAACTGGCTTTCAGTATATGAGTCTTTAGGATTTAGGGGGGGTTTACTGCCACAGGGAGCCCTGCCGATGTTGAGAGGAACTGGGGAGGCCTCCGGAGAGCACAGGAGGGCGGGACATGCCTGAGAGATGAGGGAGGGAAGCGGAGGGGAGAGGGAGGGTCTGACATTTATGTGGCACCTGCCAGAGGTGCATCATGAGAGATCTCTCACGTAACCCTCATAAAATGTCACTGGGAGGCAGAGGCACTGTTATCCCCATTTTACAAATGAGGAAACTGAAGCTGCAGACGTTGGAGATAGCCAAGTCACATCACAGCCAGATCGCAGAGTTGGGGTCCACCTGCTGTTTGGAACCTAAAGGGTGACTTCTGTATTTGGAGTAACAGTCGTGATGTGTTGGGGCCCCCTGTGTTTCCTGGTCCAGGCCCTACTCCCTCCCAGCTGTGTGGCTGCCCTCTCTCCTATCAGCCCGAACCCCTCAAAGGCCCTCCCAGAAAACTCATAATGCAGTCTTTGAATGGCTGCCCAAGAATGGTTTTCAGATTTTCAGCCATTTTTCTCTTCTAATGGAAGCTTCGTCTGGCTAGTGGGTTAATGGGTCCCAACTTATCCCAGGCCACTTACTTCCTAATTTTTGAGCATGAGCCATGGAGAAGATCCACCCTCAGGAGCTTATGCCTTAATGAGCCCAGTCAAAGTTGATCTCAAGTCGTGGACATCAGCTTTGATTGCGGGGATGGGCATTTGGGTCCCAAGTCATCATTTGGGCTGTGTCCATGATTTATTCATCAATTCCTTGGCCTGTCTGTCTCCCGAGGAGGGCTCAGCCTCGGCTCTGGGCTCTGTCTCTCTGTGCTCCCTGTGGGGCCTCCAGGGCCTCACGTCTAGATGTTTCTCACAGCTGGAAGGCAGCCAGATGTGGGAAGCAGTGGTGCACACCTTGGGTAAACCATTTTTCAGCAGCCTGTGGGGCTCTTTACTGGCAGACCAGCTCTTCCTCCCACTCCTCCTCCCAGACATGTGGGGCCCACGTGTGGGTACACGTATGCTCAGAGACCCACTGATAAAATATTTACATCAGTGACTTGGTCCCAAACCCTGATGGTGTGTCTTAAAAGTTTTAACGACACATCAGCCCTCAGGATACAGGCATGTTGGCTTTTGGCTTCTTGCTTGCGGTTTTTGTTTTTATGAGGCGTGGAGAAGCGGGGCCTGGTCTTCTGGGCCTTCCCAGAGGGCTGGCTGCTGTGTGGGAGAAACGGCTGCCTTGTGTGGCTTGGTGAGCGCTCTGTGTGCCCCTGCCAGCCTTCTTAGTGCTGGCATCCTTATCCCTTGAACCCTCTCACCATCTTCTGGGTGGGTTGAATTATGTCCCCCCTAAAACGAAATGTTCATATCCTGACCCCTGGTATCTGTGGATGTGATCTTATTTGGCAGTGAGGTCTTTGCAAATGTACTAATAGTAAAGGTGATATCCTACTGGATTAGGGTGGGCTCACGTTCCAAGGACTGATGTCCTTAAGAGGAGGGGATGCACAAATAGATACACCCAGAGAGAGATGGCTGTGTGAAGACAGAGGCAGAGATTGGAGTGATGTTGGTACAAGCCAAGGAGTGCCAAGGATTTCTGGTCACCATGGAAGCTAGGAGAGAGGTCAAGAAGCATCTCCCTGGAGCCTTCAGAGAGTGTAGCCCTTCCAATACCTTCGTTAACTTACAGCCTCCAGAACTGAAAGAGAATACATTAGGGTTTTTTTTTTTGGAAGGATAGTTAATTTGCAATGTTCAGTGTTAGTTTCAAGTGTATAACAAAGTGATCCAGTTATATGTACACATACACACACACACACACACACACACACACACACACACACGTATTCTTTTCAGATTCTTCTCCATTATAGGTTATTACAACATATTTAATAGAGTTCCCTGTGCTATACAGCAGGTCCTTGTTTACTGTTTTATATATAGTGATGTGTATATGTTAATCCCAAATTCCTAATTTATCTTCCCTCATCCCCTTTAGTACTGTAAGTTATCAGTTTGTTTCTTTTGTCTGTGAGTCTGCTTATGTTTTGTATATAAGTTCATTTGTATCATTTTTTAGATTCCATGTATAAGTGATATCATATAGTATTTGCCTTTCTTTCTTTGACTTACCTCACTTAGTATTAATAGGATAATCTCTAGGTTCATCCGTGTTGGTTTCAAGTGGCATTATTTCATTCTTCTTTATGGCTAATATTCCATCGTATTGCATCATATGTATGCATCACATCTTCATCAGTCCCTCTGTTGATGGACATTTAGGTTGCTTCTGTGTCTTGGCTATTGTAGATTTCTCTTGTTTTAAGCCACCTATTCATGTGTTCTAAGTCGCTTCAGTTGTGTCCCACTCTTCGCGACCCTATGGACTGTACTGTAGCCCACCAGGCTCCTCTGTTCACGGGATTCTCCAGGCAAGAATACTGCCATGCCCTCCTCCCAGGGTTTTTCCTGACCTTGGGATAGAACCCGAGTCTCTATGTCTCTTGCATTGGCAGGCGGGTTCTTTACCACTTGTGCCCCCTGAGAAGCCCAAGCCACCTAGTTTGGGGCAACTTATTAAGCAGAACTAGGAACCAATACAAAAGGAATTACCTGGAAGAGAATTAGCCTCATTTGCTGATGCGCAAACCAAGGCTCCGATGTAGTCAGCTTTCTGCCCCTGGTCACTCAGCTCCTGTGTGAGGCAGGAGTGAGGGATCGTGTGGTGCTGCAGCCAAGGTCACGCTTTCAAGGTGAGGTGGGGACTCTGATGGCTGTTATCTGGGTCACCCTAACGAGGAGCTGGGACGCGGAAGTCACCCAATTGCAGTTTAGACCTGCTTTTCGATCTGGATTCAGCCAGATGTTTTTCTGAGTATGACTCAGGGGAAACCCTTGCTTTGGCTGAAGGGACACAGCTGTTTTCTGTCCAGGGAACCCAAGTATTGTCTGGAGAGGTCATATCTTTTGTGTGTCATACATGTATATTCAGGGAGGCTCATTGTCATCAAGGACCAAACTTCATTCTACAGAGGGGTTATCCCGCTTGCCCTGAATCTGTCAGTAGTTGGAAGAAAAGAGAAATAACAGAAGGTGTCATCCTTCTTGATCTCTCTAATCCTGTCTCTTCCCAGCTGAGCTCTTATCTCTGTCTGCTTCTGTTCTCTGTCCTTGTTCTCAGCTGGGGGTGGGGTGAGGGGGAGGAACAGAAGTAGGCAGGGGTCACATGTTGGAAAGATATTATTCTGAGTCCAGGGGGACACCCATAATAAAGAAGGTTTATGTGGGAGGGAGTGTCATGGATGTCGGATATTATTATGGGCTGAACTGTGCCAGTCTGCCTTTCCCAAATTCACACAGGTGTTGAAACCCTAAGCCCTGTACCTCAGAGTGGGTACCTTTAAAGGGAGACAGAGGGCCTTTAAAGAGGTGAGTAAATTAAAATGAGGCTAAGATAGGCCCTCGTCCCGTCTGACCAGTGTCTCTTCTAAAAGAGGAAATTTGGACACACGGAGAGAGACCAGGGATGCAGGCGTGCAGAGGAAAGTCCGCGTGAGGGCGCAGCGAGGAGGGGCTGTGTGCCAGCTGAGGAGAGAGGTCTCAGGAGAAACCAAGACTGCCCACACCTTGATCTTGGACTTCTAGTTTCCAGAAGTGTGAGAAAATAAATTTGTGTTGTTTAAGCCATTCAGTCTGAGCAGACTCACATAAACATTTCAAAGATGAGTATAGCAGCTCATCTAGGGAGAGGGGGTGATTGTGGGCACTGGGAGCAGCTGGGGCTTGGAGGGGAGAAGTTAAGATGGCCTCACTAGGATGGTGACTGCAGAGATGGAAAGAAGTGGTTGGATTACAGAACAGCATAAAGGTAGAATCCACTGGGGCTTGTCATCCATTACTAGGAGGGGTCCCCAGTGAGGGGAATGAACCCAGGAAGACCCTGCATTTCTGTCTGGGTGAATAGGTGATGTTTCTGCTTGTTAGCTCTGTTCAGCAGGATCCAGGGGACCTCCTACAGTTGTGAGGGACCAGGAGTTCAAGTTGTCTATGCAAAGAACCCAATTCCTAGGTTTTGTATTTGGAGCTCAGAGGAGAACTCTGGGCATCAGGACAGACTTGGAAAGTGATGGGGAAGTCCTAAAGAGGAAGAACAGAAGAGGAACCGTGACGGCTTAGACAGGTTCAGCGTGATTTGTCTTTAAATTGGCAATAACTATAGTGGTTCAAAACTTGAGGAAAATATGGTGAAAAAGTAGTTCTCTGTCTCCCCACTGCTGCTTCACTATGCAGTTTATCAGTTACCAGTTATGCTAGCTCCGCAGCACAGAGGAAACCAGCTCTCAGATTCTTGGGTGTTCTTTCAGAGATAGCTTTTCATGGCTACACAACATATCAGTTCTGTTCAGTTCAGTTCAGTCACTCAGTAGTGTCTG